>PVKE010007499.1:0-50505 GCA_004027555.1 Craseonycteris thonglongyai
GGTAGAAAATACCAGTGGGTTAGTATATAATTATTACTGACTTAAAATTGCCTTTGTGGGAATTCTCTTAAGTTAGCTCTATTTACTTGGGTGATTATCCTTCAACATGGTGTTTGTGTGTAGTCAACAGGCATATTTGGAGACAAACACAAACTGTTAAAAGTTGCCTTTGTTCTGCTTTCAACTTCTTCATTCATTTTTTTAAAAAATAGCACTTTAGTATATATGTTTCCAGTCACTGCAATAAGGACTAGAGAGGCAAATATAACAAAATGAGAGACTGAGTTTAGAAAGAGTATTAATGTGTGTAGAAGTACTTTATATCATAAACAAATAATTCCCAAGTTCTCTCTATTGCCCTCAAGATCCTACCTATGGGGATTAGGTGTAAATTAACTTTGATGTGATCAGAATTTAGTTTCAGGATAGATTAGATAGTAAAGTACTAGATAGTTATTTAAAAATCTTTGTTGGCTAATTCTATGAATTTCATATGTTTATCAAGTAAGTATTTATACAGAGATGCTAAAATATATAATTATATTCACAACTACTCTTTGGTGAATAATGTTCTTAGGAATTTCTCAAAGTTCTCACACATTATGTTAAGCTACCCAAATGTGAGTACTGGTTTGTTAATAGTGGGTGTTATAATTCATGGGCACTTCTCTAACCAGAATGTTTCTTACCTCCCTAACCCCTCTACACCCTTAGGGAGATAACCACATTTGACATTGTAATATTAAGTTCAGTAAGGTTATTATTTAGTCCTCTATATCAGTTGCTCATTAACAAAAATTAGTTGGAGTCCATGTGTTAAGTATACGTGAAGCAAAGTGGACAGAAAATTTACATAAATTAATAGAAATTATTTCTTCCTAGTATTTAAGGAGAAACAAAAATAAAAGAAGTTATTACACAAAGAATTAAGCATAATTTGTAAAAGAACCAAGAATATAAGTTGCTTGCCATATCTGCGATGTAGTGAATTCCATGTAGTTGAAAGGCCATGAAGTGTGTGTGTGTGTGTGTGTGTATGTGTGTGTGTGTGTCTGTGTGATTGTTTTAAGAGCATCTGACTAGAGGCAGGGGAAATGTTGCAGCTGGGTACATTTTGCTGGCTGTGACATTTGAAAACTGATTTCCTTAAGTTGACAGGAGTTAAAGTATCACAAATTATGTTCTTTACCAAGATAACTGGGAGTGACCTTGACTGCCAAAGGAACAAAGAAGAAAAGATCAGTTCAGATATCAGTCCTATGATTGGGTGATGGAAAACTAAGGAGGTTACATCTGGTGTCTCTTAAGAGGCTGAAAACATTTGTGTTTGATTACTTTTGCTGTGACCCCAGGTAGCTTACAACATATCCCCAAGCTTAGATCTCAAGATTTATAAAAAGAAATGAGCCTTAAAGTCTTTATGGCACCATAATTATATATTATATATAAAGTATATGAAATACAACAATTTATAGCATACATATTGTTTTCTATATTATATATGGCATATACTGTTAATATATATATATATATATATATATAGTTTTATATATTATTATACATTATATATAATATATATAGCATATATAACAATATCATATGAACTGCCATAATTATACATCATATATATTATTTGGGTTTTTTAAAAGATTTATTTTGTTGTTTTTGACAGAGAGAGAGAGAGAGAAGGGGGAGGGCCCAGAGCAGTCTCCATAGTTGTATGTCATCAGCTTTTCGACATGGTTTCATTCCACACAGGTGGGTAGGGGCCGTGCAGGGCAGGAACCCAGGTGGGGGCCTCCCACATGGGAGGTACCCCCCAGTTCAGCATGTGGGTTCACACAGGTCCAGGCCGAGATTCGATCCTCAGTCCCCAAGGCTGCAAAGTGAGAACTTAACCCACTGAGCCATCCTGGCTTCCTCTATTATTTGGGTTTTAATGAACAGAATTGCAGGAGCCACATTTATTGAAAGATATATATGGAATGTGAAGCAAATGCCCACTAAATCAATGGTTTTCTACAACATGTGTTGAGTACTAAATACAAACACAATGTGAAGAAAAACACATTTTCCTTTTCTCAGGAGGTTTCTAGTCTGGTAGGAATAAAAAGCTGATCCAAATTTTCAATATAGTAGTGTATATGCTATGATGGTAGTTTACTCACGATCCGATTGAAAATACAAAGGAAGAAGTAGGAGCTAGTTGAAATGTCCCGGTTGACCATGAAGTAGTTGTCCAAGCAGTTTTCAGAATACGCCCACTTTTCTCTGGCTTCACTGCTAAACCTCTGGCCTGAATCATTTCCATCTTCTACCTCATCTACCACAATTAAACTCTGTTACTCAGTCCAAGATTCCAACTTTCATCTCTGACAATGGTCTGCAACCAAACTGATCTCTTTCCACAGGAAATTGCTTCAGTGCTACTCTCCAACTTTAAAGCTTCCTTTCAAACTTAAGAGTATTCACATGCCTTCCCACAGCATAAAAACCACTAAATTACATTAAATACCCTCAAGATATTCCAGAGACTAATATCTTACTGCAGTCTTCAGGAAAAATAGCTTACATTTGTTCCCACTTCAGAACTTTTACATCTTCAATCTCTTCTTTTTAAAACATTTCCTTAATATTTATACAGGTGTATATACTTTCCCCAATTTCACTCTTAGGTCAGTGTCTTCCTTCAGAGAAGTTAGCCCTGAGTGTGCCTTAGTCCTCATCTTCCAGTCGCACTCTACCACTTTCTTTTATATTTCTCTATGGCCCTTTATTAAGATTTTGTTCACTTAATTGTTTATTGCTAGACTGCCATCCTTAATTATGTAATATAAACTCCTTAAGACCTTGACGATCTCATTATACTTACTACTGGAAACTAAACCAGTACTTAATAAATAATTGTCACCTATAAAAATATAATAACCAAATAAAATGTGAGTATAGTTGCTAGATTTATCAAATAAAACCTTAGAACATCAAGTTAAATTAGAAATTCAGATAAACAAACAAATACAATTTTAATATAAATATGCCCCAAATATTGCATAAGATATGCTAAAATGGGAGGATCTTCTTTGGCACAGAGTTCAAACAAATTAATTATAAAAGGACGTTTTAGAAAAATAAAAAGTATTTAAAAAACTAAAATAATGGCATTATAAAATTATCTCTAATTTGGGTAGATGTGATAATGATACTTGGGTTCTGAGGACAATATCTTAATTTTTTCAGATGTATACTGGAGTATTTTTAGGTAAAACAGCATTTTTGTTATTTATTTTAAATCAAGTAAGAAATAAAAAGTTGTGAAGCAAATAGGCAACATGTTAGCATGTTGTTTGAAGCCAAAATTTGTAAAAGCAGAAGAAATCTCATGGAGATTCCCTTGTCTCATCTTTAATGTCTCCCATAAGAGCATTTCATTGCTAAAATCAAGTGGGAGAGGCCAAAGACGCTGACAAAAATCACAGTGGGAAGGGACCACCTTCATCAGCACAGAGCCTGGAGGTGAGCAGGCAAAATATGAGTGCGATGTATTTAACACACAGACCCAGGACTTGCAAAGATTTATTATATTCTTGTCTCTGTTTCATTGTGTTTAAAAATTTTCATAATAAAAAGAAAATAAAGATGTATGTGTATGTTTGTGTGTGTGTATATATATACACACACATGGAGAAAAATATGTCTGTCTGTCTACAGAGGTTGCCAAAAATGTAGACACATTTTAAGAAAGAAAAAAACTGTATTAAAATTATAATACATACAGATAACAAAAGATGAAAATAAGTCACGTTTGACTTCTGCTATTAAAAGAGGTACTCAAAGTGGCTACCATCAGCATCCAGACACTACTGATCATGGTGAACTAACTAGTGCTTGAGCAACACTGTCCAAAGTGCCCACTTGTATCCCTGCGCATGATGTTTCAATTTAACATGCGTCTCAGACTTATCACAGATGCATATAATTGCTAGGTGTGTTGGAGGTTTTATTGCGTACTCACACCTCCATTCTTATTGTACTTCCACAATGTTTTTTAATTTCAAATACCACTTCAAAATGGTCTTGTGCTCCTTGAAAAACAACCATGCTTCCACCATTTTCTTCAACTGTCCTACTTGTCACATGGTGACACTAGCATCATTTGATTAATATCATATTTTGAACAAACATTATACTACAGATTGCTACCATTATTTAACTTCAAAAAGTAACACATAGAAAACATACCTTAAAATGTGTATACTTTTTTTGCACCCCTGGTATCTATCTATGGATCTACGGTATCTATTCATCTATCTATCTATCTATCTATCATCTATCTATCTATCATCTACCTATGTTCTGCAAGTGAATTTGAAACTTTTTAAAGAAGATGCACTGTGCCCTCCACATTTTCGTATTCTTACGTAGCTATTTTTAAAGAATTTAACATGTAATGAATAAAAATTTATTAATTGGTAAAAATATATTTAAAAATAATTTATCCTGTGACACAAAATTTTGTACTTTTACTTGAGGCAAAGAAAGCAAAGAAACCTGCTTATTTGATTCACTTGCTACTTCTAATTAATAATGTATCAGTTACTCTTTCCTCCATTATAAAGTTTAACTAATACAATTAATTTCCTAGGAGACTTTAAGTAATAAATATAAGGTATATAAATTGTCTAACCACTAATTGTTCCGTAGTATGACAAATATTTTAAAAAATAAATTTTAATATCTAGCCCTACCTCTAGTGTCAACCTTAATTTCTACAGTTGACAAATTCATCTTAGAATATCATTTCATCTCATCTGTTTTTCTTTAGCAATTGTTTTTATGAAAGAAAAAAATGCATATATTATATCTTATGTAACTTAAGACACATATTTAGGCATATATATGCAGAATTCTAATTATACTTGTTTAATTGTTAGATAAGTACTCCATATTTGTCATGTTTCTTTTGCTCTACATGGTCTTTTGGATTAATGTCAGAAAAACAGATAAGGAATTCTTTCAACAATTGCTGTAAAATTATCCTAACTTTTTCTAGTTAATACAATAAGCAAATGCAAGAATAAAAATGAATCAGTAATTTATTATAACCTGTTCAAAATCATTGTTCTATAAGACATACAAATTATAAACAAAATATTAAATCCATTTTTATTATTTATGAATTGATAACCCAGTGGCAAAACAGGAATGTTCACAAAACTAGTGAGTAAATATTAGGACAATCTTAAGAAGACAAATTTTGTTAAACTGAAAGAGCAGAAACCCAGTTTGAATTAGCTTAAGAAAAACAAGATTTCCAGTTACATTAACCGGATTGTTATTTATGCTATGGACAATATTCAGTATGATTCAATAAGCTAAGGGCTCAGATTATCCATTCAGGCCATACTCATTGACTAGTTTCAGAAGTCCTTTTTGGTGATTCTTCCAGATTTTTCTGCATAGATGAACAAATCATTTGTGAACAAAAACAGTTGTTTTTTTTCCTTCCCAGTCTGTTAACTTAGTTCCTTTGTGTGAAAGTGTGTGTCAGTGTGTGTGTGTGTGTTATTGAATTAGTCAGGACTTGCAGTATGACGTGGAAAAGGAACGGTGAAAGGGGACACCTTAGCCTTGTTCTTGATCTTAGAGGCAAAGCTTCTAGTTTCTTACCATTAAGTATCAAGTTAGCTATAGGATTTTTTGTAGATATTCTTTATTACATTAAAGAATTCTCCTATTTCTAATTTACTGAGAGTTTTTATCATACATAGGTATTGGATTTTTGTTAAATGCTTTTTCTGCATCTATTGATATAATTGTGTGATTCTTTTTTTTTTTTAATTTGTTGATTTGCTGGATTACATTAACTGATTTTTTAATGTTAAACCAGCCTTTCATTCCTGGGAGAAATCCCACTTGGTTGAGGTGAATTAATTTTTTTAAACATTGCTAGACTTGATTTGCTATTATTTTGTTGCAGATTTTTGCATCAGTGTTTATGAGAGAGATTGGTACATAGTTTTTTCTTCTTGTAATGTCTTTAAACTGGCTTTGGTATTAAGGTAATATGAGCCTCACAGAATGAGGTCGTTTTCTCACTGTATCTATAATCTGAAAGAGACTGTAGAGAATTGGTATGATTTCTTCCTTAAATTTGGTAAATTTAGAATCCACTATGCCCAGTGTTTTATATTTTGGAAGGTTATTACATATTAATTAAATTTCTTTTAAACAGATATGTTCAAATTGTTTATATTTTCCATGTGTGAATTTTGGCAGATTGTGTCTTTTGAGAAGTTGGTCCATTGGACCCAGGTTATTAAATCTGTAGGCAAAAAGTTGTTCATTGTTTTTGTTATCCTTTTAATAACGCTCAAACCTGTAATGTGTCCCTCTCTCATTTGTTATTAGCAATGTGTATCCTTTTTATTTTTTTCTTATTTAGCCTGGCTGGAGGCTTATCAATTTTATCAATATGTTTATATAACCAGTTTTTTGTTTTATTAATTTTCTCTATTTACTCCTATTTATCATTTCATTGATTTCTGCTCTAGTTCATATTATTTCTTAACTTTTGCTTTTTTTGGGGGGGGGAGTAAATTGCTCTTTTTCCATGATGGAAACTTGGGTTATTGATTTCCTAAAATTTTTGTTTTCATTCTCTCTATTTCTCCCAGGACTTCCTATAGCCTGTTTTAAAACTATAATTGAATGAGTGGTAATAAATGAAGAAAAAGGGTAGAAGTGGGGAAAAACTATTCCAGCTCACACATATTTTCTACATCCATCTCAAGATCTGATTAACAATGGAATACCCATACTTTTACTTTATACCTCTTATTCATTAAAAGCAATTCAAACAGGAAACTTAATAATTTAAAATAAACACAAAGATGGCATAAGAGAAAGACCATTAGAACCAATAAGAATGCATTATGAAATTCAGGTTCTGAAAGTCATTTAGGAAGAGCAGAATTAAATGAAAAATAAAAGGTGATATACTACCTTCTTGGTAATATTTTAAATGCCAGTTTTATTAATCCTTGAAAGGAATACTATGAAATCACACCTTTTTCTAATGCTGAGGACAAAATTCAAAACACTTTTAGGTGTTCATACATAAAATTCACACATTATATTTTTTAATTTCAGAATTTATATTCTAGGCAGTGTACCTCCACTCCCATCAGATCTCACAAAATTTAGGACAAAATAGTATAAGCAGTAACAAGAGAAGCAATTTCCTTTAAAAT
Organism: Craseonycteris thonglongyai; assembly: GCA_004027555.1. Taxonomy (NCBI): domain Eukaryota; kingdom Metazoa; phylum Chordata; class Mammalia; order Chiroptera; family Craseonycteridae; genus Craseonycteris; species Craseonycteris thonglongyai. The sequence continues at coordinate 7,251 of PVKE010007499.1, forward strand.
TCTGAAGTCTGCATACAAACAAGTAGATAAAAATGTATTTGTATTGCATGTCCTTTCCTCATGCTATTGCTCCACCAATATGCTTTCAGCAAGAGTGGGTGGGCTTCCCTTCTTGAATTGATGCCCTCTTCCAACATTCACTCACTAATGCCTTATTTCCAGGCTTTCAAACTCAACAGTTTACTGAGTTTCTTTCATCAAACACCACTGGTAAGTGGCAAAGTACTAAATCCATCATAATTTTATGTTATCTTCCTGACATTACTCTTTTAAACATTCTTTCTATACTTAAACATTCTTTCTATTTCTAGTGTCTCCATTTATTTTTCTGGCTCTTTTTTCCTATTCTTTCATCCTGTATGTAGGAGGGAATTCCCCTAGTGTAATGCTACGATCTCGTTCCCCTCACTCAATTATCAGTTAGCATTCTAATCCACTGCCATAGCTTCAATATGACCTTTACAAGAAAGACTTGCAAATCCATTTGCCTGACACAATGCACAGTATTGTACAGGGATCGATAGCATTAACTTTGTTTTGACTCTCAGCTCAGCTGCAACATTGCTGTATGCAAGAAATTATTTTTATATCACCTCCGTAAACATCTATGTTCTCAACTGAAGAAAGAGGAATAAGATTTCCTATCTCATTGGATAGTTCTACTAAAATATATAGTTAATTTTTATTGTTACTATCTGAGTGTTTGACACAAATAGACAAGCACTCAACAAATATTTACTAAAGAGTCATTATTTTTACTTCTCCTACTGGTTTTAGCTAAATTGTTCCATCCTCGAGGAAACTTTCCCTTAAATACTCAGGCAATGCCCCTGTAGCTTTGAAGGGCTGACTGCACTACTTCTATCATAGAACTATCAACTGCATCATACTTATCTACAGTACAGATTATATACTGCAACATCAATAAGTTGACTGCATCAATAATTATGTTGGTAATAAATATCTTGAGGACAGATAGCATGTCTTTCAAGAGCTTATATTTCTAGTGCTTTAGCAAAAATTAAATAATTGACATACCGTCAAAGTAAAGGCATAGGCTAAGATTCCAACACAAGCCTGCTACCAATGTTGTACTCACTCTTCATATACTATATGGAACTAGATACAATGCTTAAATTTCTCTGACTTAAATGACTGTTATACACTTACTTCATATGACAGATTATAAACTCCAAGGACTGTTCAACCAATCTAGTTTCTGTTTCTTCTTCTTTTTTTTTTTAATTGTTTTTGAGAGAGAGAGAGAGAGAGAGAGAGATACAGAGACAGAGAGAGAACAGAACTGGGGGAACTCCCCAGTTCAGCAAATGGGTCCACACGGTCCGGGGCCGGGATTCGATCCTCGGTCCCTGGCACTACAAAGTGAGCGCTTAACCCACTGAGCCATCCCGGCTTCCCCTTTTTTTCTTTTTTAAGATTTATTTAATTCTTTTTGAGAGATGGTGAAAAAGAGAGAGAGAGAAGGGAAGAGAGCCCAAAGCAGTGTCCAGAGTTGTACATCATTAGTTATGACACAGTTTCACATCAAATGGTGGGTATGGGGTCACCTTGGGCAGGAACTGAACCGGAGGCCTCCTGTATGGGAAGCAAGAACATTTGCCACCATCCCAATTGTTACCAGTTGTTGCTGCAGTTCAGCATATGGGTTTGCATCAGCTGGAGCCAGGATTTGATCCCCAGAACTTGTGGTTGCAAGGCAAGCGCCCAACCTTCTGGCTATCCAGGCATCCTCCAATCCAGTTTCTGATTAAGGTTCATTAACAACCTTTTTCTCTGGTCCAGAGCTAACTCAATAACCAGTAATCACAAGCAATGGCCTTTGTCTGTATGATAATACCACTGAAAGGATATGGGACACTTAAGAACATTTCATATTTGCCAAGAGTTTCATCCTGCTGAGCTCAGAGCAGTCATGGCTTTATATTGAATGTGAAACACTACAAAATTACAAAACCTTTAAATACTTATTGAAATCAAGTAGGTTCTATAAAACCTGCAGAGATTTTCTTACCTCTGAAGGATAATGATCACCTTTCCATTCACTGTTTTAAGTGATATCCAGAGCTAAAGAAACAACAAAACAAGAACTGCAATTTTTAAAAATTGCCACCAGAAATTGGTCGGTATTTTTAAACCCAAAAGATCTTACATTTATTTATTTTATTCTTTATTTCTAAGCTCATTTTTTTTCCAATATTTTCCCCCTATAATTCATGTTGAGAATGGGATTTCTCCAATTTATAGCTCCATGGCTTAAACAATATAATCAAGAAAATTGCATCTATTACTGAAAAATAAATCTCTTAGAATTCAACAACCCCCAAATTTTAAACTCTTAACTACATAAATATTAAAAAGATTTAAAAACTAGTTATATTACAAAAAAAAAACAAGCATTAGGGGAAAAAAATTAGCTTAAATTACAATAGGGTCATGGTTAGAGCCATAAGGAAATAATGACAGTATTTAGACTAATAGTCATCCTATCTAAGAACCTCTTATACAATACTTCTTATAAGCATCCATTTATAATTTGAAGACATTATAGAAAGTGTTAGCAATATTATTTCATTATTCTGTCAATCTATTTAAATTATTTTTTCTTTTATTAGGATGAAACATGTTTCCTTGTAACTTCCCTCCATTGATGATAGGCTGACTCAGCATTTATACCCCTATTCAAATGGTATTTTTTTAATATTTGAATATCAGGGTTATTCTCGCTTTTGTGCTTTTCTATTCTAGTCTGGGGGTCATAGGATTCTTAGTAAGTTTGGACCTGTGTACATATAACAATACTCAGAAAAATAAGAATAAGAACACTCAGAAAGATAAACAATAATTAAGTAACTCTGAGTAGGTTTTGTAGCCAGAAAAACAAAATTATATTGAAACAGTAAAACAACCTGTAACAGTGGAAATCTTAAAACAAAAACAAAAAAGAAAAAGAATAAAAAGAATAGAAATGTGATAAGGTAAAATTAGTTAGTTTGCAAACCAATCATCTTTAAATGGTGTTTCATAAAAGAGCTTTAGGTTCATGTGTTTTAATAAAAAAATTAAAATCTTGGTTTGTTGTTTTTAAAAAGATGAATTTGCAAATATTCTCATGAGATAAGTTTCTTTAGGAGACCACATCTATCATCTGGTGGCAAGATACTCAATTACAAGAAAAGTATTTGAGAAACATAAGAAGTTCAACCTGAGAATTCAACTTGGCAATTGAAACATATAATTTAAAATGCACATGATAGGCTTCTATGAAAGCAAAAGGGACAAAATAGGTTAAAGTTACAAATTGATCAACTGTAGCTCAAATATTGTGAAAAAATAATAGAAAGGGGCAGTGTGAACCAAAAAACTGACTTAAAATAGAAGTAGTAAGTATTGTTATACTAATTTGAACAAACTTCTTAAACTTTAATTTCTGAAACAAAGTTAATTTAATTCTCTCAATACCAAAGTTCTCCATAACTCTTTTCAAGAATTGTCAGAGGAAAAGTCATTATTTTTTCTTCTTTGAAATAGACAAAATTTCAGAAATTGAAATGCACATACCTTGTTTATCTTAAGGGTTCTCTAAGTGTAGCCCTGAGAACAGCAGAATCACCTGGCACTTGTTAGAGATGCAATTTCTCAGGACTAACCCAGACCTAACAAATCAGAAACTCTAGGAATGGGGCCACCAACTTGTTTTTTAACACGACATTCAGGTGATGCTGATGTCTGCTAAAGGTTAGTTTTTCTTATATTTTCTGAGCATATATTTTTGTTGTAGGTGATTTAGAAAGATGAAGGGCTCCAGGACACATACTGGTGGTTTAAATTTACCTTCTTATTAAATCTATCTTTTCATTTCACAAACCACATAATCCAGGAATTAAACCTTAACTTTCTATTATCCATTTTGTTTGCAAGGAGTAGAATTGGAACCAATCCTTGACACTTGTACAGCTTTTGCTTCATGCTTATTCTTCTTTCTTCACGGTAATTTTCTTTCTCTGCAAATGGTCACACCTACAGTTTTTAACATCAAGCTTTCAATTCTTCATGGATTAATTCCATCTAATATGATCAATTACTAAGTCTTTTTCCCTGACATTTTCCAAACTCATCAGGGGGCAAAAATGAATGACCTTAAAGTAAGTAAGTATGGATTTCCTTGGACAAGTGTTTCCCAGTCTATAAATAAATTCTCAATTATCCTGTCATCTAGAATATACAAGAAAATGACCACAAGGTTAAGTCTTTGATAGAGCATTTTTACTTCAATGTATCTCACTTGTGTATTTAGTTCTTATACTGGAATTTTTTTAAGTGAAAATATTCAATATTAAAACCAGTTTATAGTGAGATTATTTTGGTTGAAGGAGGAAATCTTAAAAGCTTTTTATGCAGCTGTTTTGTCCATAGCTACAGAGACATGTTCTTGTAACTCAAGCTTTTTTTATGGTCAAGCCTGAAAACGTGGATCTAAAATATTTTCTTTTTTGGGCATCTTTGTATGTAGTACAGATATATTTATAAATCTTACTACAAACAGAAAGTATTTTTTGCTTAGGCATAATAATCAACCAATAAACTGAATGACAGAGGAGAGAAACAAGAAATTTCTCAGAAGTTGAGTAGAAAGCATTCAGGTTGCATTTTACATGTGAAGACACTATTATTCTTTCAGAAGGGAAGTTTCTCTGATCCTTCCTTGTTCATTTAGCAACTGGTATTTATTCTTGAAATACCACTAAAGCCCCATTTCTTTTGTAAAGGCTCTACCACAGAAAATCAACCTTTCTACTTCTATATGTTTTATTTTAAACAAAAATGTAACATTGCATAATATCCAAACATTTTACTGAAAATATTTACCTACACCCCTATTCATTCATAAGTTAAATTATGATTTCTCATTCATCTTTTTATTTGCAAAACCAAGTATATGTGTGGCATGAGACAGGCACTCAGTAAATGTGTATATAACTAATCAAAACTATAGGGCAAAATTGAGGCAATTTCTTATATAAAATGTTTTAAGATTCAAAGAAATAACTATTTGATAAGACTTGAGTCTAGTACTTTTTTTTTCATAATAATCCAAACTTCAATTTTTCTCCTTTAATGTGAGCATATAGAGCAGTTTATAAAGTAATCTTAATTTTTGAAATACTTTTGAGAACATTTCCTCTTCAATCAATGTTCGTATTGACTTATTTGATTATACTTTTAGTCTAATAAGGCTACAGATAAATTATACTGTCTAGATAGTAGTCTGATCATTTGCTTTTACATATAGATATATCAAAATACGAACTTCCATCTACCTTAGGAAAAATTTCCCTCAAAGATGCAATCAAGTCTTTGAAAACAATTTCAGTGAAAGCTTGAACTCAACTATTAATACCGAGATTCTATGCTTATTTAAAGTAACTGAAATAATTAATGAAAACAGTGCATTTTCATCAACAAGTAAAATAAATGAAAGTATGTGTTTGACCAGAAAGCAATCACAGACAAAATGAGATATAAAGTCATTATACAGTAATATTACCATATAAAGCAGGAGTATCCAATCTTTTGACTTCTCTGGGCCACGCTGGAAGAAGAATTGTCTCAGGCCACACATAAAATACACTAACTATAGCTGATAAGCAAAAGAAAGAATTGCAAAAAAATTTCATAATATTTTAAGAAAGTTTATGAGTTTGTGTTGGGCCACATTCAAAGCCAGCCTGGGCCCCAGGCAGCCTGTTGGCCACAAGTTGAACAAGTGTGATATAATATAAAGGCAGCTTTCAAAATCATATAAATTTCCATAGTGGTGCCAAATCTTACTCAAAGAAAATACTTTGAAGTATTTCCAGTTTAAAAGAGAAACAACCACTAGACCATCACACAGATGCAGATGCACAAAGGTATAACAGCATGCAGCATGTGGATCCTCCACATATCCACTTGACCATAAAAACACTGGAATTGCTGAATTTTTATCTAGTGATAATTAAATTTCTTTTTTTTTTTTAAATTTATTTTGACAGAGGAGAGAGAGAGAGAGAGATACAGAGACAGAGAGAGAATTGAACTGGGGGAGCTCCCAGTTCAGCATATGGGTCCGCAGGGGCCGGGGCCAGGATTCGATCCTCGGTCCCCGGTGCTGCAAAGTGAGCACCTAACACACTGAGCCATCCCGGCTTCCACAATAATTAAATTTCTACAAGTTAATATTTCTTCTCATCCTTCTTGATCAAATTCAATTCAAATTAATGACTTCATGTAAATATTGCAAGAAAAGGGAGATAACTAAGAATAGGCATAATAGGATATACTGTTTCAGAGGCATAAAAGTAATAATTCAAAAAAGATGATGAGGGGAAGCCGGGATGGCTCAGTGGGTTAAGCGCTCACTTTGCAGCGCCGGGGACCAGGGATCGAGTCCCAGACCCGGCCTGTGCAGAACCATATGCTGAACTGGGAGCTCCCCCAGTTCAGTTCTCTCTCTGTCTCTGTATCTCTCTCTCTCTCTGTCTCTGTCAAAATAAATAAAAATATATTTTAAAAAGAGATGATGGATTATTATAATAAAATGAATCAATAGAAAAATAAAGTAATAGCATTATCTTTGTAGGCTTTGTAGATCATTAGAATTGCTCAAATATATCCTTCGATCTGAAAGCCGTACTTTGTGTTGTGATCCCCATCCTGTGCTACTTGAAGCCCTGAAGATTTCACATGGGCTCCCAGGACTGCCAGTCCCTGACAGGTTTTACTCATAGGAGCTATAATTTCCCTAATCTCCTTCCTCATCTTCTTCCCTCCCTCCTTCCTTCCATTTTTCCATGTATGATTTTGTAGAAGAAAGCCTCCTGACAAAAAGATAGAATACCAATATTGCAAGGAATTCAAGGAACTGCTCAAAAATTACTGCAGACCTTAAAAGAAGAGGGATGTTGAAGGCATTGATGAGCCCTACTAAGTGATAGTCCTGAGATTATATAACTTTCCCAAACTTGCACACCAGATGGAGGCCTAGCTAGAAAAAGATTTCTTTAATTTCTAAGTTGTTGTGAATTAGAAATCTTAAAAATCCAATCCAAAACAATTGCTATTTTTCTACTAAAACTCTGTCAAATATCAACTTCTGTTTCATAAATATTCAAGCTAGTTTTATTAGATATGGTACAGAATTACAACTTTTTTAAATATATTTTTATTTTTTTATTTTTTTATTTCTGACAGAGAGAGAGAGACAGACAGACAGACAGACAGACAGAGACAGAGGCAGAAAGAGAACTGAACTGGGGGAGCTCCCAGTTCATCATATGGTTCCACACGGGCCGGGGCCGGGATTCGATCCCCGGTCCCCGGCGCTGCAAAGTGAGCGCTTAACCCACTGAGCCACCCCAGCTTCCCCCAGAATTATAATTTTATCATAACTTTAGAACAAAAATTATCAAGCATATATCACACAGAAAGTGTAACAGCTCATTAGTGCCTGTTATTAATCAATAATTGTAATTCCTTTCTGTAGCAAATTGTTATTTGCTATTCTACCTTATCAAAGTTTCAGTGATTGGTTGATCCTAGATTCCCTTTAAATTATAACAACTGTTTTGATTATTTCAAGAACTTTAAAATCAGTCAAGACGAAAAAAGAAATGGCTGTGAGAACTTAAAAAATAAAAAATAAGTCATGAACTTACTAACACAAAATGCTACTTGGTTAAAAGTACTTTCCCCATGATTTCCCCTAACTCTAGCAAATTACATTAACCCATGGAAACGAATACAATTGCATACTGAGAAATAGAGCTCTCAGCTTCCAAGAAACTGGAAAGAATTTCCAACACCTATAATGCCTTTGGGGTTGGATTAAAAGTCACAATATTCGGATTACCAGGTTATGTTGCCAAAGAAAAATAAAGTAAAACAAGCAAACAACAAAAACAACATTAAAGACACACCAAGTATATTTTATCTAAGACTATAAGGAAACATCGTAAACTTTACTTTCAGAATTGTGTCTGTTTTCAAATTAAAATAAGTCTGTGGCCCCAAAGTACTAATCCATTTGATGAAGTAACTACATGCTAGACATTGTTTTTGACTCCAGATACACACGACAAAATGTAATGTCCCTGCTCTGAGAAAACATAGGTTAGCAGTGAGAGGTTCAACATGGCTGAGTATAAGTTAGTCTAGAGAGCATTTTTGAAAAACACAGATGTCTGTGAAAGTTATAGTTGAATTTAGATCAGAGATGATGTTTCATAAGGATCTATTTCTGATATGGAAAGAAAAGTAGGTTTGGAGACATAAACTGAGGAAGATGCAACTGCTTTCTCTTTTAGTAGTTTGAACACTAGTCCTTGGAGCAGGTCTTGGAGAATGGTAGAATATGACAGAGTGGTCAGATAAGATTTGTATACAGACACCTGCGCAACATACCAAACCTATGTAACCAAGGCTGTTAAGATCATTCAATGAGTGAAAGAATCTTTAAATAAAAAGAACTTCAACATAGTAGAAAGTGATAGAAATGCCCCCCAAAATGACAGTAGCAGTTGTAATTTCAAAGTGTATAAGAAGAGTATGAGTACATACCGGTGGTCGGGCAAAGTTGACAGAAAAAAAAAAAAAAAGTAAAGTAGCAAATGTTTAATTCTCTACCTTCTATTTTCTTCCAACACATGCTCTATAGTGTCAAAGTTTTTTGAACTAATTTTTAAGTAATTTTTTTTAATTCCCATTAGTTTTATTAAAAAATAATTGATAAATAAATATATATATATATATTTGGGTATACTACTTAATATTTTGATAAACATAATCAAACTAATTAGCATAATCATCACCTCACATAGGTATCTTTTGTGTGTGTGTAGTGAAAATACTTAAGGTCTATGACTCATCAAATTTCAAGTATAGCAACACAGCATTATTAATGACAGTCACATTTTTATACATTAAACCTGATGATGAGAGAACATCTACTTTGACTTGCTGCTTAGTCATTTCACAGTATAAACATCCCCGCACACACCCGGAGTCTGGGCATTTAAATAAGGACCTGAGCTTAGGATTTCTACCACAAAGTCCCACTTTGCTTTTTCTGGGGCACCTTTTATTTTTTTAAAAAAAACCTTTTTTCAGTCACAGTTCACATTTAATATGATTTTATATTAGTTTCAGGTGTACAGCATAGTGGCTAGACATTTATATAATTTACGAGTGATCCCTCTGATTAGAAGTCTAGTACCCACCTGGCATTATACATAGTTACTGAAACATTATTTACTATAACTGATATGCTATACTTTACAACCCATGACTTCCTATTTGTATTTCTTAATCCTTTCCACTTCTGGGTACTTATCCAAAGAAAACCAAAACACTAATTTGAAAAAAAAAAAATGCATTACCTATGCTCATTGCAGTACTATTTACAATAGCCTAGATATGGCAAAAACCCAAGTGTCCATCAATAGTTGAAAGAGGAGATGCTACATATATACAATGGAATATTCCTGTCATAAAAAAAATAAAGAATAAATCTTACCATTTGTGACAACATGGCCCTGGGGTACCTTTTAAAATAACTATTTAGGGGAAGCCAGGATAGCTCAGTGGGTTGAGGGCTCACTTTGCAGCCCCAGTCCAGGCCCTGGCCCATGAGGACCCATATGGTGAACTGGGGTGTGGCCCCAGTTTGGTTCTCACCGGGGCACGCCTCCCATGAGGGAAGCCCCCAGCCCTGTTCCCTCCTTGTGAGGCCCCCACCCACCTATGTGGAACAAAACCATGTTGAAAACTGATGACTTACAACTACGAAGACTACACCCGGCCCTCCCCTTTCTCTCTATCTCTCTTTTCTGTCTCTTTCTGTTAAAAACAATAAGATATATCTTTAATAAATAAATAAATAAAAATAACCATTTAGGATTAGCCTATGAAGTTAGTTACCTCTGTGCCAACCAACTTACACGTATTAGGTATTTGCCACCCTGCTTTCTATCTCTTGCAAGCTAGTGACCTGCCCTTTCCCCGGCCCAGTGTGGCTGAACCCCATCCCATTCTGGGATATATAAGAAATAAATCTTTGTGTGAGTCTATTGAAAATTCACCTTCAATTAAAATGTCCCCAAGGCGTTTATTTTCTCACACAGTGGAGTCTCGGATGCTGTTGACTTATGTGGATGGCATGTACCTCCTTATTCAGTAGGTCATAATCTGCATATTCATAATTTAATGTACCAGCTATGGCCCCTAACAAAGATCCTAAGAATTGTGTCATCTTGCATAAGTGAACCTTTGTACCCTTAATCCCACCTCATTAAATAACCTAAATAATCTTCCTCCAACTCTGCTACTTAATAACTGGAGAAGTTACTATGCTCTCTAAGATAAGTTTCTTCAGCTATAAAGTGGAGATCGTGAAAGAACTTATAGAGTTGTTGGGAAATTTTAATAAAGTTGTAAATTACAAGCAGTTAGTGCCTGGCCTATATTCAACACCCAATAACTAATTACTGCTATAATAATTCTTACTCTGTGCTTTGGCAAAAGTAATGCCAAGAAATATTGGATGAGTTGCCCACAGCCATACAATCTAGTAAAGTAAAAATCAATTGTCAATCAATAAGTATAGAGACAAAAATTTTTTAATGGCTTAAAAATTTTCAAGAACTTCTATCCCTTGTGATGCTCCCAGTAACTTCAGAAGGCAGGAATAGAAGGGTAGTCCTCTCAGCCAATGGGTGAAGACATGGCACTTAGGGAAATAAAGTGTCTTGTCTACCATGTCAACCACTGATAAACCTAAAACTCTGATCTGGAGGCCTAGCCCTCCCTTGTCAGACACCAGGTCTGACATACAGAGAGGCTGCTTTTTCACCTTGATGATTGGGAAGGATGTAGAGTGTAACACATCTGAATGGCTCAGAACACTAAAGTTATTTAACTGTAGCCTAAGAAGATTATATAGTAATTATGCTACACAAGGCCTACGTAAGAACTAAAAAAGTAGTTCATATTGTTCTCTATTCATTTTTTTACTATAATAGAATCTTGGTGGAATTAATTTTTTAAAAATGCAGCATAAAAAAAACTTTGTCATGAGTGTGAGATGACCGAAGAAAAATCAAGCAATTAGAAAGACTGGTAATGCCAGAAAACATTCATACTTCTATGAAAGAAGGGGAAACATATACACATATAACTAATTAATGTGTGTATTTTTTTTTTCACAAATTGAGTATCATCAGACTGAGTAGGTGTGAGCTACCTGCTTTCAGATGCTGTTTGCAAGAATATGGCAGTGACAGGTTAATGGCTTGGGTACACAGCCCTGGTAATAAGTGTTCAAGCTCATTAAAACTGGCACAGGTATTGACAGCCCAGAGGTGTATACCCAGGTGTTATCTATTTAAACTGAAAAACAAGCTCAGCTTTTAAATTATATTTCAGCAACTCCATAAGGCCAGTCAAATAAAAAAGAAAAGAGCTTCAAATCATATACTGCATGGCGGCTTCTTGTGTAAAAATAAGAAGCAGAGAAATTTCTGTGAAAGCTGACACCATTCCCTAGAAAGTACATTAGGCCAATGTACCAATGGTTTTCTAAACCAAAGAACTATTAAAACTGTAGTTTACGTTAACTTGGAAATAACATGATGTTTGTTTTTTTTTTATCATTTTAAGGTCATTGTACCCAGTCTCATACCAGTTATATGAATTCCATTAAAGTGTTATTATCACATGATCACCCAACCTCTCTATAATATAAGCAGGGATGAAGAACTCACTACTTTATATTGTAGTCTAACCAGAAGTTAGAAAACTACACTTGCTAGCTACGACTTATTGCCTATGAACAGACACATACCCCAATGACTTCCATTTTAGTTCATTCTAAAGTCTACATGATAAATCTAGCCCCTTACTCACACAATGGCCTTTCATACCCAATAATGTTTCTGATAATAGTAACTTTCATTCCTTGTTTCTCTGTCTGATTTTCTTCAGCTATATTTCAAGAATTCTAGCTCATTATTCTGGTATACTTCCTTGCGTATGTCATGAAGAATTTCAGAAAATAGCTATGATCTGCACAGAATTCTTCCACTAATAACATCACTGCTCTTTTTTTTTTTCTGCTCCAATTAGACTTGTTACTTTTGCTTTTCCAACCCTTTGTATTCCACACTAATATTTGTATCATTGGATGAAACAAGATTCATAAGATGTTGGTAATCATTAGAAACTAGTGATTATTACTTGGAGGTTCATTATGCTGCTCTTTATATTTTTATGCTTAGTGGAGAATGTTCCATTAAGTTGTGTCATGACCTGGATATCCATTTCCAAGTACTTTCCTTACTGCCACAAACTCTCAATTCTCATTTGAAACTACTAGTAAATTATTTTTAACTCATAAATAGATGTGCACGACATTAAGAGCACTAAGTCATTAGCAATGATAAAACAACAAAACAAATGTTTGCATCTTACTTAACAGCACAAATTAGATTAACAACTTAACTCATGTAATTTAGCAAGTCTGTTAGAAGGTGAAAAAGTAGAATTAAGGTTTGAAAATGATAACGGAGAACTGTACAATACTAATAGTAATAATACTATTACTGCTAATAAAATTCTCACTAGATCCAGGTGAAAGAAAGTTTATACTCTTGCTATATTGCCATTTGTTTTATGGCCTATAGTTCTATAACATAACTCAGATTTTGATAATTGCAAAATAAGAATGCTAGGGAGATCTCATGTGTCATTCAGTCAAGCACTCTCATGCTCATAAAAGACCTGACATTCGGTAAGGAGATAAAGTTTTTCAAAAATGAATATGTAACTCTTAAACCAGGACTCTGGAATTCAGTATAATGCTCTGTTTTCTGTCCTTGTGAAGTTTTAAATCCTAGTTCTGTGTGCATCTTATTTCAGAGTTCTTGAATAAGTAGGTTAGAGAAGTTTCACTTTTACTACATTAATTATATAGCATATACTTAATCTTATATCTGAAAATTAATGTCTCTTCTTTCTCTTAATATTCTTTTTCTTAACTTATATTGGTTCATGGTTACTATGCCCATTGCCTGAAAGTAACAGTAGAATATGTGAACTTATACTCTAATTGTACCACTTTTTAACTGTGTGACTTAGAATAAGACACTTATTGGCTTTAAAATTTAGATTCTTCAGTTATAAAATGAACATATTTTTACTTAGAGTACCATAAACATTAGATATAATAAATTTAAAATGCAAAGCATGGTTCCTGGCTACTATTAGGTGTACCTCCAATAACTTTTATTAGTAGCATTAATAATAAACTGATAAAGGCAGATATTATAACTCCATTTTTTTTTTCATCTCTATAGTAATATATGGAAGTAGAATTAGGTCGGCTAGATCTATTATTGTGTGTTTCTCTATGAACTGATGAAACCAAACCACTGTGAATGGGACAGAAATTTTCAGTTGCCTAGATGCTTATGCATGAAATAACTTAGTGTACAGAAACTTAGTCATTTAATAATAAAAAATATTATCTCTAGCAATTCTTCTACCTAAAGACTTTTTAAAATGTACCTACATGCTTACTTTGTCTTGTTAATTCATTGTAAAAATTATAACAGCTGTGTGTTATCTAAAGATCTCAAAGGCCCATTAAGACTGACAGAGCTGAATAAGTAAGAGTATCCTAAGAAATAGTAAATAAAGACACACACACACGACTCAAGCAAAGCAAGTTGTATTAAAAGTTTAATATGGAAATGTGTTTATTATCATTAGCTAAAAAAAAAAGGTTTTTTTTACAGCTACAATGATATATAATTATAACATTTTCTCAAAATCACTTCAGAATTTCAGTCAAACTCAAATAGTTCAATATAAGTAAAAGAATATATTTCCTATTTTTATCTGTCATTTCCTTAATATTTCTTTCCCTAGACTATAGATATTTTTATTAATTTATAAACATTATTAAATGTGAGTTTGATATAAGCACAAAAAACTCACTTTAAACATTTTCTCTACTCTAATGTATCCTACCTAATACTGAACATGAAAGACCTGGGTTCTAGTCATAGCTAATTATCAACTTTGGATTAGAAAAAAAGTGAAGAAAATCTCTTTGTATCTCAACTTACTCATTATAACACAAAAATCAATGCCCACCCTGCCTCCAAAACAAAGTTTAAAAAATAATAATAATACAAATAAATAACAAGTCAAAAAGTAGTCTGGGGGAAGCCGGGATGGCTCAGTGGGTTAAGCGCTCACTTTGCAGTGCTGGGGACTGAGGATCGAATCCCAGCCCCGGCCTGTGCGGAACCATGTGCTGAACTGGGAGCTCCCCCAGTTCAGTTCTCTCTCTGTCTCTGTATCTCTCTCTCTCTGTGTCAAAAAACAATTAAAAAATAAAAATATTTTTTTTAAAAAGTAGTCTGAGATACTATGAATAAATACAGTGAAATTCTTGTTACCAACATTCTCCCATTCTAATTCTAAAAAAATAAAATATCTGATAATTGTCAAAGCAACTTCAAATTCTCCGGTTTCAAAATTATAATCTAATGAAAGGGTGGATATGCTAAAGAAGCCCAAAGTATAACAATAATAGAAAAATAATCAAGTATTAATATTCTAATTATATGCCAATAACGAGTTGATCCAATTTTTTACCATTAACTTTACACACACACACCGCATTTTTCTTAGTTAATCCTACATGCCATGCTAATTCCTACAACTGTGGTAACACAACCTTGTTCTCCTAGCAATGTCTCTTCTTCCCCTAGGCTCCTCTTTTCCCTACAATGAGACTGAACTTCATCTCTTCCATAGACTACTCCAATTATTTTTAACTAAAATTGATTGCTTAGTTATAGCATCTTTTTTTAAAATAATAACTGAGATATTTTTTTTTTACCTAAAATGTTGTCCAATTGTTTCAGGTCTGTTATTTTTACCTAGTTGTGTAATTGTCTTTAACTATGTCAGTGATCTGTGCATATATCAATATAAGTTACAACTGCTAACATATGTAAATAAAATCTGTATCAAATAAAAAAGAGGCAATTATATGGGATGGAAAGAAAGCTGACTGTGGGAGGTAAACACATACTAGACAAAGTACTGTAGAATTCTACACCTGAAACCTATGTAATTTTTCCTAACTAATGTCATCCTAATAAATTTAACAATAAAAATTTAAAAATAATTAATTAATTAATTAATTAATAATTGGAGAAGCAGAGGAAATGAGAAGTTCAAAAACAAAATGTGCTGGTATGTGTTCTCTGTCATAATGAAGAGAGGTATGCGACATAAAGACGTGCTTTGAATTCTAGAGAAAAGAAAGTTAAATTTCATCATAGTCTGGATTAAATATTTCTTGCATCTCTCCACTTATTTCTACTTCCAACCCCAATCACAGACTTTTGATTTCTAATTTAACTTCTATAACCCATAAACTATAGTAAAGATACTGCACACAATAGAGAAAGAACCTTTAAACTCATAATTTCCTTGAACAAAATGACTGTACTTATTCATCTTTATATCCTCATATATAGATTTGTTGTTGATGTTTTTTTTTGCTGTGATCAATAAATATGTTGAATGAATAAAAGGATATATGGATAGATGAAAAGATAGATATCACTCAAGTATCTATTAGTTTATATTTGTGCTGACAAGCACAGTTCCTGGGCCAACAAAGACAAGACCAACCAACCATAATTATGCAGATTTCACAATGACTATAAGAACACCATTTATTTTTACTGCATACTTCCCAAATGGTAAGATTCCACTTGAAATGTACAAAACCCTGCGCAAGGCACATAGCTGTAACTCAGTAATGCTTATTGATGAGCTCTAAGCATAACTGCTTCATCTCTCTGAGACATTGTTTTCTTCTTTTAAAAATCAAAATATATATTTTTTTATTTCAAAAAGTAGATTGTAACATAAAATATTTAGCTCTCTTAATCTAAAAATTATCTAATGTTTCCAATTCCCTTAGATATTTTAATGTAATCATTGTACTTACAAAACACAGAAATACTATTTTCCTAAAAATTATTTCCCTGAAATGTTAACACTAAATTTTATGGTAAATACTTTTCTCTACTCTCCCTGGTATTTAGTATAAATATTGTCACTTTAATACAAGCTGAAATCTCAAAAACATTTTCTTAAATAATAATATTTAGCATCAAATTTCAAACAAAAGTTGAAATATTTGCAGTTGGTATGTAAAATTTCCATAATATGATTTGAAATACTTTTAATGTAAATTAAACTTACACTTAAGTCAAAGCACAATGTAACATATATATCATATAGCAAAAGAAAAAAAAACCTTTTCAGTAATTTAAAGAATAGTAAATATGTTTTAATGGTATATGTTTGTAAGCACTTCTTTAATTTTGGCAGAAAATGATCCATTCTTGATAGTAAGATATTTTGACATGCATTATTTTTAAAAAGCTCAGCCATGATAAAATTAATTACATTTATGACCTCACTTTCAATTCTCTAAGCTATGAATGAATTAGGAACTGGGGATGTCATAATTACAACATCCCACATGTTTATATTAATGGGAAGAAGAAAAAAACAGTACACGGGGAACAAACTGTCCTAACCTCCTGGCAAATAAAATAGTATAACTGTGATTATAAGACCCAATTCCTTTAAGAAAATCAATCCCTGTTCAGAGAATATTTTCATTCTTGCAAGGTCAGTAACAAACCTGTTTTTCTCTGTTCCTCTCTCTCATACTGGTCTTTGAACAAAATGAGTATAGTCTGTCTTTCATCTCAGCATTGGTGGAGGGTGGGTTGGGAAGAGGGCTCTATTTTGGAAGTACTTAAGAAAAAAATTAAAAACATAAACTCATAATTATTCTATCAGCAAATTATTTAATACGTTGGCATATTTAATTTTGTTTTTGTTTTTTTCACTTTTAAGGTGAGCATATACATATGATACAGTTGTGGTAATACTGCGTATATAATTCTGCAGTCTGTTTTCACTTAACATTTTATTTCTAGCATGTTCTAATGTTATTATTTTGCAGAAGATCAGTTTTAGTGGTTATATATTATTAAATAGATGTGAAATAATTTATCTAACCACATACTTTTGTGCATTTAGTATCTATTCAATAGTTTGTCTTTATAAATTATGTAGTAATAAAAATATAAATTATCTTCAAAAACCTCATAGTCATGAATTCCATTCTATCTTATTTAAATACCACTTTGGTAGGTAGTTATAAAATATTTAAATTTCTGGAATGTCAGGATAGTTCAGCGGCTGAGCACTTGCCTCACAATCATGAGGTCCAGGGTTCAATTCCTGGCCTCGGCCTGTGCAACCCCATATTCTGAACTGCAGTGCAACAGGTAACCACCAGGATGGCACAACAGTGAAGTTTCTTGCCTCTGATACGGGAGGCCCCCAGTTCAGTTACCAACCCATGTGGCCCCACATCCACCTGTGTGGAATGAAACCATGTCACAACAAATGATGTACAACTATGGAGACTGCTCTGGGCCCTACTCCTCTCTCTCTCTCTCTCTCTCTCTCTCTCTCTCTCTCTCTCTCTCTCTCTCTCTCTCTCTCTCTCTCTATCTCCCTCTCACTGTCTCTCAAAACAATAAAATAAATCCTAAAAAAATAAAAATAGAAATAAATATTTCTGAACAAGAACACAAAAATAAGAATAGAAATTATTGTTCAAGCTGAGTACAGGTTAATGAGAGAGTGTCCATGCTATCAGTTATAACCAACTTTCTGTATACAAATAAATACAACAGTTTCTGCAACACACCCAAATTGAATTGACAGACAAAAAATTTAGCATAAAAAAGTGCCCCCCCAAAAATCAACAATAGCAAAACAGATTTAATTTATTAAGGTGACCAACCATCCTCCTTTGAAAGTTTTGTCCTCCCTCAAAAAGTGTCCTCCAAGGGGGGAGGGAGAGTTGTGGGGGGAGGGGGGGGCACTGGATATATGGTGATGGAAGGGGAGCTGATTCTGGGTGGTGAGCACATAATGCGATGCATGGGTGATGTGATGTGGAGTTGTACATCGGGAAACTATCTAATTGTTACCAATCAATGTCACCCCATTAAATTTAACAATAAAATATAATAATATTAAAAAAAAAAGTGTCCTCCTAGATGTCCTCCTTTTTGACTTGTGTTCAGTTTCTATCCACAGAACTACCAGACATTAAAATAGAAGACAATTGTCTATTTGAAGAAATTAAAAAACTGAGTATTTATTTAAATCCTGAAAAATTGGTCGAGTGGGGAAATGAACATCCTGAAGTTGATAAAAGATGGGTGGAAATATTCAATCATTTCAAAAATGCACATATACCATATGAAAATTTACTTCTTCTAGTCCAATTTACATTGTGCTGCCCTGGCACTAATGCAGCAGTTGAAAGGGTATTTTCAATTGCTAATGATTTTTGGACAACTGAAAAATCAAGACTGAATGTTGATACTCTAGCTGCAGCCCTTGCTGTGAAATTCAATATGAAAAATAGTTCTTGTACTAATATTTCTAATATTTTGTTAGAAAATGACACATTAACAAAAAATATTCATTCAATTGAAAAATATTCATATTTAAATAATTATTAATCATAATATGCCTGCATTATCTATTTACTATATTATAATACTTTCTGTTTAGTTATTGTTGCAAAGAATAATTTTTTTTATTTGCAATATTTGTTTCTTTAATTTATTTATATCCTCCTTATTTATCTATGTCCTCCTTTTCATTGGAAAAAAGTTGGCCACCTTAAATTTATTCACCTAAATATGAGTTCCCCTAATCAGTGTAATAATTAATAGCATTTTCGATAAGTTGTTTTTCATGAAGATCACAAAACTAAAATTTTGAACTGTATTCAATATCCTAAATACAATATATCAGGATGAGACTGCCAGGGATATTAAAAAAGAAAGTCAGTTATCCAGAATATCTCTAAAAGCAGTTATCAGGGTTGATCAAGATGGCTAAGTAGGTAAATGCTGTGTTTACCTCCTCTCATGGTCACATCAAAATGACAACTGAACTGCAGAACAAGCATCATTGAGAACCACCTAAAGTCCAGCTGAACTTAAGTCCTACAACTATGGACAAACAGAAGCACCCACGTTGAGACTGGTAAGAGGGGTGGAGGTATGAAATGGGCTTATCTCACACCAGTGTGTGGCAATTAAAAATTAGAAGAGACAGCTTGGCTACAGAAATTCCCCCATCCCAGAGAAGACCCCAGTCTTACCCCAGGCTCCCCAGCCCAGGATTCCAGTGCTAGGGAGAGAAGTCCTCAGAACTTCAGGCTGTGAAAACCAGCCAAAGTGGTGGCTGAGTGATATGAAGGGCAGTTGGAGTCCCAGGTGTTCCTCTTAAAGGGCCAGCACATGAACTTATTCATTCACTGATGGACTCACTCGCTCTGAGATCCAGAGCCAGGGCAGCAGCTCAAAAGATGCCAGAGACATATTGGGAGTAAGTGAACTGCCTGGCTTCAGGGAGAGAGCTGAGAGGGCAGCTTTCTCCTGCACAGAAGAGCTGGCAGAAGCCACTGTTTCTTAGGAGAGCCCTCCATAGTCCCAGTATGAAAATGCAGGTGGCCACAACATGTTTTCATTAAATGGCTAACACTATTTGCCCTGCCCTAATGATTTTGTAACCACTGTCCCACCCACATTTCATGACTACCCAAGCCACTTCCAGTGGCTTTTCAATATAAACAACTTGTTTTTGCCAATGGTACAGACTTTCCTAAAATCTCTTAAAGGTTCACGAAACCTAAAGAAGCAGTAGCTGGCTTCAGCACATCCCATACCTCTGATTGAGCATCCCTAAGCCCACCACCAGTGCCTGCCAGCCTTTGTGACTTGACCTCTCCAGGTACCCCCAAACCCAGTGTGGGAAGCAGCCATCTGTGGATTGCTTTGTGGCTCATGCCAGGTAGCTTCAGACATGGCACAGGTGCAGGTGAACTTGTCTGTGGTGGGGCCCCGCCCAGAAGGCCCCAAGTTCAGCACCCCATTTGGCTACCTTCAGACCCAGGCAAAGTATCACCAGGCCACCTCCTGGGATAAAATACCCAAAGGTCAGATTGGGCAGTTACCAAAGCCCTGCTACAGTGAATCCCGCTCTGTAGAGTTAGCCCTGGTACAATTCTTAGCCAATCCTTACAACCAGACTGCTTGAGAGTCATCCCTCCCATTAATGTGAAAATAGAAACCAAGGCTCAACTGCAACAGGAAGGCACACACAACCCATACAAAAAAACACACCTGTAGCACCTGGTTCACGTGACCAAGATGACTGGGCCACTGAGCTCAACAGCCCATCTACTACATAAGGCCACTCTATTAAAACCAGAAGATGTGGCAGCTTTATCTATTGCATAGAAACAAACACAGGAAGACAGCAAAATGGGGAGAAATGAACATCGCAAATACTACAAAACTACAGAAAAATAACTAAAAAGAAAAAAGTGGAGACAAACAATCACCCAGACACACAGGTCAAAATGCTGGTTATGAGGATACTCAATGATCTCTGCGGAAACTTTAACAAACAGATAGGAAACATAAAAATGAAGATAGAAAACATAAAAAGAACCAGTCAGATATAAGAATACAGTAATTGAAATGAAGAGTGCATTAGAGGGAATCAACTGGGGGTGTCACACTGGCAGCCCGTGGGCCACATGCGGCCCCCGAGGTAATTTTTTGTGGCCCACAATGCTCTGAAATAAAATGAAAATAGAAAAAATTGTTATGTGGACCACAAAAAATTACCTCGGGGGCTGCATGCGGCCCACAAGCCGCCAGTTTGTCACCTCTGGACCACAGGATCAAATCATGAATATCAAAGATAAGGTAACAGAAAATGACCCATCAGAAAAGAAAAACAAACAAACAAAAAAACATAAGGATAGTTTAATGAATCTCTGTGACAACGTCAAGCATACCAACATTCATATCATGTGGATACCAGGAGGTGAAGAGATCAATAAACTAAAAACCATTTGGAAAAAATAATGACATAAACTTCTCTAATCTGGTGAAGAAAATAGATATACAAGCCCAATAAGGATAAAGAGTCTCAAAACAGATGAATCCAAAGAGGCCCACACCAAGACACATCATAATTAAAATATAGAGGTTAAAGACAAAGAGAGGGGAAGCCGGGATGGCTCAGTGGGTTAAGCTCTTGCTTTGCAGCACCGGGGACCAGGGATCGAATCCCAGCCCCGACCCGTGCAGAACCATATGCTGAACTGGGAGCTCCCCCAGTTCAGTTCTCTCTCTGTCTCTGTCTCTGTATCTCTCTCTCTGTCCAAAATAAATAAATAAATAAATAAAAATGTATTAAAAATAAATAAATAAAGACAAAGAGAATCTTACAAGCATCAAGAGAAAGGGAAAAACAGTTGGTCACCTGCAAGGGAACTCCCATAAGACTGTCAGCTGATTTCTCAGCAGAAACTTTGCAGGCCTAAAGAGATTGACAGGAAGTATTTGAACTGACAAAAAGCCAGAACCTACCTCCAAGATTACTCTATCTAGCAAAGCTATGATTTAGAACTGAAGGAAAGATAAAGAGCTTCCCAAATAAGAAATAGCTACAAAAAAAAAAAAAAAATCAACAACAAATCAGAAATACAAGGAATTTTAGAGGGACTTTTTTAAGTGGAAAAAAGATAAAAATATGAATAACAAAATGGGAATGACTACATGTCTATCAACAATTACTTTAAATGTAAATGAATTAAATGTTCCAACCAAAACATAGGATGGTTCAATGACTAAGAAAATAAGACATTTACATGTGCTGTTTACTAGAGATTAACTTCAGATCAAAAACACACAGACTGAAAGTAAAGGAATAAAAAAAATTATGAAAATGAAAACAAACAAAAAGCGTAGGGTAACAATACTTATACCAGACAAAATAGACTTTAAACAAAGGCTACAGCAAGACATAAAGAAGGACCCAGCAATCCCACTTCAGGGTATACACCTGAATTAAACCAAACTACTACTTTGAGAGAACGTGTGTATCCATATGTTGATTGCAGCACTAATATAATGGCCAAGATGTGGAAGCAGCGTGGGTGTCTCTTGTCAATGGGTGAGTACATAAAAAGGGTGTGGTATATACAAGGGATGTCTGGAAAGTATTCAGCCATGTAATATGAAAAAACTAAAGGAATTTATGACTAGATTTTTTTCTAGACGGCTCTAATTTTTATGTACAACATTATTATTGCTTAGCAAGGAAAGGGAATGAGTTATTGCGATCTACAGTGGCATGGATAAACTTGGAGGGCATTGTGCTGAATGGAGTATGTCAGACAGAAAAATGGATGCAACATAATTTTTCTTATATGCAAAATTTAAAGAACAAAGTAAATAATCGAACAAAACAGAAATAAACTCATAAATACAGAGGACATGTTGATGGTTGCCATAAGGTTGGGAGCGTTGGCGGAAGGTAAGATAAGCCAAGAAATTAAGAAATACAAATTGGTGATTACACCATAATCATGAGGGTGCAGGCAGGGGTCCTCAAACTTTTTAAACAGGGGGCCAGTTGACTGTCCCTCAGACCGTTGGAGGATCGGACTGTGGGCCCGGGACGAGTTGGCTGCTAAGCAGGACAGGCAGCAGTGGCAAAAACACCCGGCGGGCCAGATAAATGTTTTTGGCGGGCCACATGTGGCCTGTGGGCCGTAGTTTGAGGACCCCTGGTAGGGTATAGAATAAGGGATATAGTTAATAATATTGTAATAACTGTGTATGGCATCAGATGGGTATTACATATAATGGTCTGATAGATGGGAAGGAGCTTGGGAACATGGTGAAAAAAGTGAAAGCATTAATAAGTACTAATTGGTAGTTACAAAATAGTCATAGGGATGTAAAGTAAAGCACAGGGAAAATGGTCAATAATATAACTGTGCATAGTGCCAGGTGGGTACTAGACTAGTCAGCAGGGTTACTTTTAATTATATAAATGTCTAACCACTATTCTGTACAACTAAAATTAATATAATATTGAAAATCAACTGTAATTAAAAAATAAAAATGGGAAAAATTTTGAGGGGGAATAAAATGTTCAAATTTCCAAGTATAAAACAAATAAGTCATAGAATTACAGTGTACAGCATGGCAAATATAGTCAATAATATGGTGATAATGTGGTACAGTGTCAGATGGTTGCTGGACTTATGATGATCACTTCTTTAAGTATATATATATATATATATATATATATATATATATATATATATATATATATATATATATATATATATTGAAAAACTATGGTGTACACCTGAAAACAATATATAATCATGTGTTAGCTATATTTAATAAAAATCTTTTTAAAAAATCACAGTGCTGTTCATGGTGGCCAAGACATGGCAACAACCAAAGTGCCCCTTTATAAATGACTGGGTAAAAAAGTTGTGGCATATATATACCATGGAATAGTAGTGATAAGAAAAGAGGAAATTCTGCCATTTGCAACAACATGGGTGCAACTTGCGATCATGCTAAGTGAGACAAGCCAGACAGAACAAGCTAAGAACCACATGACTTCACTCATATGTGGACTATAAAACTGAAAGCAACAGAGAAACACAATCTCATGGACATAGTCAATAGTGTAGTGGTTACCTGAGAATAAGGGGATAGCAGGGTGGGAGAAGAGAGAGGGGGAGCTAAATATATGGTAATGTAAAGAGTTTTATAGCTAGAACCTATATAACTTTTACTGACCAATGTAACACTAATAAATTTAACAACAAATAAAAAGAAAGAAAGAAAGAGAGAGAGAAAGAGAGAAGATGAAAGAAAGAAAGAAAGAAAGAAAGAAAGAAAGAAAGAAAGAAAGAAAGAAAGAAAGAAAGAAAGAAAAGAAAAGAAGTTATCAGGACCCTTACCATTTGAAGATTATAAGTCCCCTGACTTTTATTTATATATTTTCTTATCCTTCCTTTTTTGCCTCTACCAGTTTTACCTTTCCTTTTTATATTTTTGCTTAGTTAATTTTCACTATGCTTCTACCTATAAGATCAATTACTCACATTGTAACACACAAAGTACTACAGAATTGTATACCTGGAACCTATGAAAGTTTTACTAACCAATGTCACCCTAACAAATTTAACAACAACAACAACAACAAATAGAATAAGAAAAAAATGGAAAAAAATGTAACTACTAGATCAAGGGGTATATGCAGGTTTAAATTACACAATAATGTCTAATTTTTTCCCCTAAAGTAGTATTACTAATTTATATTCAGCAGTGACTAAAAGTTCCCTCTATCTAATGAATGAATGAATGAATGAATAAATGAATAAAACAAGAGGAAAAAAGAACAATTACTCATAGGTTAGATGAAGAAATTAAGCCTCAAAAGGTTTAAAAATTTTTGAAAGCCTGGCTTGTCTCATTTTAATAATTTTTCTATTTCAATATGTCATATTGTCACACATCATATCTAGGTTAGAATGTTATGTGGGAGGTGAGTTCAATCAGTTCTAATGTGAGTCTAATAAGAACACAGTTAAATCCAGAGCTTTACCCATCATCATTCATCCCGGCTAGCCATTTTTCAAGAGAAGTGTTCACATTGGGAAGGGCAGGTGGATGGTGAGCACACAATACAACATATAAACAATTTGTACACCTGAAACCTATATAATTTTAATAACCAATGTCATCCCAATAAATTTTATTTAAAATATCTATGAATACACTAAGACATAGAACTAAAATGAACTCTCCATTGATTATGGATCATATGGACACACTTCTGTATATCAAAGAAAATAGCTTATATCATTATGGTAACTAAACACTTTATTAAGCACTAGTTGAAACAAGGCAGGGTGCAAATTGCTGAGGTAATACAAATATGAATGTGACACACATTCTATTCTTTAGGGTTTACTATCTCTTAGAGCAGAGTTGTTCTAAGAGCCATGGCAGGAGACTATACCCAGTTGGGGAGTCTTGGTGACTGGTCCAGATGGAATGAGTTTAATTGAGAGTAAGAACTTAGAAACTCTCATAGAAACTTGACATTGCTACAAGATCCAAACATACAATAAATAAACTAATCTCACTAAACAGGTGCATTACTGGATGAGCCAGTTACAGACTAGCTGGTTATATAGAACAAAACCCCATTACATTATATTATCACGTAGCTGTAGTTTGTCCAGTGTTAAATAAATGTATTTAAAATCCAGATTCTATTTCTTCATCAAAGAATAACTGAAATGGTCTATACTCTTCAGGGGTCTCCAAACTTTTCAGCCCGCGGGCCGCATTAACTATCAAACAGCAGTTTGGGGGCCGACTACACACTCAAGGTCCAAATAAAAAAGAATCAAAACATAGATGTTGTTTTTAATTATTTATTTAATATTATTTTATTCAGATAAAAAGGTCTCCAAGGGTCGGAAGAGAGGGCCTCGCAGGCCGCATCTGGCCCACGGGCCGTAGTTTGGAGACCCCTGCTCCTACAGGATAAATATTTAAAGTGGGTATGGGTAAAGAGCTGAAGATTAGTTTTAAAATACAGTATCAGTTTATTTGTTTTGGATTAAAACTTAAAATGAACACTCTGAAATCACTAAAATTGCTTTACAATCTCTTCTTCCATTACCATCAGCCTCATTTTGAAAATTGATTGCTTCTCTACCAGGAGTATTATTAAAATAAAAAATACAAACAGTCTGGATATATGTTATCCTCTATCAGTAGTGCTATCATCAATCTAGATTAGTTAACTAGTAGGGACCAACCTCACTTATTACACTGAAACCTCTAAATACTGATATTCCCATTCCTGCTCAAAATCTGAGAATAGGCATTAAATGTGAATAATCATCATTTCTCTCAATATTTAATTCTGACTTAGAAAAATACAAACATTTATGAGTAAAATAACAATCCTATTTAATAGCCTGTATACACTCTCTCAAAGTAATATTTTAAATTATTTTATTCCAATAATATGTGTATGCTTATTGCAGTTTTGAAATATAATTTTAGATCTGTTGAATACAATAAGGTAAAATGGGGGGTTGTATTTTGAAGATTTATTATTTTATGTTTCTAGTAGTTTATTTGTATTGTCTTTTTTAAAAGTATAGCTTCATACTAAATTAGAAATAAAAACACATCAATTAAATTTAAAAGTAGTCTTTCACAATAGTTTTAGAAGCACTCTCTTGGAAGAAATTAGACATACGATTATAATCAGGTAGAAATTTCTAAATGGGAGAATCAAACTCTAGAGTTAAGAGAAAGATGCTGTTCCACAGAGCTGGCAGGAAAAAAAACTCACTGGCTTTGAACCAGGGCATCGGGTCCCAAATGGGATAAAATTTGGCCTTTCAGACTAGAGAAGAGATTTCAGGTAGAGAAAATAATGTGGCAAAGGCACGGAGACAAGAAAGCTTTGGAGCTTATGAGGAATATCAAGTAGTTCAATGTGGCTGAAATGTAAAGTGCAGTAGAATAGTAGAAAAGATTTGGGGAGGCTTGAAATATAAAGTAAGGGGTTTGCAATTTCTTCAATTGGCAAAGGGTTTTCTCTGATGTTTTATGAGAAGTGAATCAACAGTTTTCAGTTGGGCCTTAGAAAGCTGTATTTGACAGGAGACTGCTAGAAGGATTGGAGGAGACCCATACACTAAAAATGAAGAGAGCAATTTTCTTCTTAGTTATAAAAATCAAGTAAACATATACATTTAATGAAGAAATTTTAGAAATAAGGATTAGTCAAAAAAAATCAAGTCAAAATTCAACCATGTGGAAATACTGGTACACAGTACAGCAATGTGATATCACATACCATCAGCCCTTTTGAAGACATCTTTGTTTACTTTTTATATCATGAACATGTCAATTACTATGCTTAGATATACACTATTTTTTAGTGATTACATAAGTTACCACTATTTGGATGTGCCTGGGGAGATAAAGGCATTATTTCAATGTTCAAGATGAAAATATTAATACTGAACTCTGTGACAATGAGATGCCAAAGAGGTAGCTTATACTTGTATACATGTCAGATATTAGAATGGCATCTCGGAGTGAAACAATGAAAGGGCAGATTTTATACTTAAACCAAGTAACGAAAGTAGGTTCCACCTGTTATCAGTTGTGTCTTTGGACAAGTATTTAGCTAAGTCTAAGTTTTCTGGGGTTAATCATTTTAATTTTACATGCTACCGTGTTTCCCCGAAAGTAAGACATCCCCTGAAAATAAGACCTACTTACAGTTTTGCCTCTTGCTGAAATACATATAAGGCATCCCCCTGAAAATAAGACCTAGCGCATCTTTGGGAGCAAAAATTAATATAAGACACTGTCTTCTTTTCGGGGAAACAGGGTAAGACACTGTCTTATTTTCTGGAAAACAGGGTATATAAATTATGTATATGAAGCATCTAGTGCAAAGCCTAACATAGGAGTCTCTCAATATTGGATCTTTCTTTGATGATCAACTGTCCATCAAATGTACATAAGGAGATGAACAATTTTAAAGAAGATGGAATTTCAGGTATCAAGGTGACATAACTAAAAAGATGCTATAAAAATGGAGATTCAACAACCTTAGAGCAGATATAGGGGAAGGCAGTTGTTAAGCCAGCCATGATCATGAATGCTTAGAAAGTCCACAGTGACATTCAAAGATATATTATTTGAGAACCAGAGTAATGAATGACACTGCTGCACTAAAACCTGCCTATGATGACCTCTAAGAACAAAATGAAGCTTCCAAATAAGCTGAGCTTAGTCTCCTTCAACAGACTTACACACTAAAAAAACCTGGTGAGACATCTCATGAGAATAAAGAAAAAGCCCACAATTCATATTTAGATACAATCTAAGATAATGAGGCCAAGGTTACACATTCTATGCATAGACTCCCTACTATATTTCCTGGCTATATGAAGAATATGTAAATAGGCCAAGTATCTAGCAACAGCACAGAAGGTGATCTGGGTTAGACAAGAGGAATGAATGAGCACAAGTCTATCCCCCTACTAGGAAAGCAACCTAGTGCACACAATTTACCTACAGGGAGTCAATCCCTTCAATGGTATGAATATTTATAAAGACTGCATGTCTCTGAGAGCTTAGATTCTGTTTAATCCTGTATAAAAAATTGTTTTTATGTCAACTTATTTTTTAAATATTATAGACCCTAGGTTTTACCTAGAATATAATAATAACACTGCAGTTTTTTGTTGTTTTTCCAGGATGGTTTCTCAAGATTAAGTTTACAAAAACATGTGAAGAAATTACTAAAAAATAATTAAAATGATTAACTTCAAATATAGTATTTTGGTATCTTGCAAAGTGTTATAGTAGAACGTGTATCCTAAATATTAAAATGGCTTAATTTAACATGCAGTTCACTGCTTAATTAAATTTGAATAATCAACCAGTCCTTTGGCATTTCAATATCAAAGTGTCAGATATACACAGAAGTAAATGACTCTTTAAATAATTCAAGCTAACCTGAGAAGGGAGGTGAGGTTCATACATTTTTCTTCTTTTCCAAAGTTAAAGACCACACATTTTTATAGTTTGGCCAAAATCATGTGAATAAAACAGAATATTATTCAGCATTTCAAATCTAATGACTCACATTTTTTCTTTTTTTTTTTTGTCATGTCTTTCAATAGAAAATACTGCTTATTAAGTAAAAAAGATGACTTACAAAGTTTCTATAGCACTTTAGGAGAATAATTTGTGAGAGATCCATGTATTTGAACAACGTTTGGTAGTGATACATATTTTTTATTAGCCTTCTTTCATCACAGCACTCATCTGAAATAATCATATGTACATCTGAAGTAATAATGCAAAGGCAACAACATGGCAAGTTCCAAGTTTATGAACAATTCAAAGTGAAAATACACAAATAAATTAATATAATTCCTCCCTTGCTATCTCTACCTATAATTCCATTAACAGAATACGCACTCATCTTCCAATTGATTTCAAGTAAAACTTGAGTTTATGAAAAAACAACAAAAAGTTTCAATTAAATGCATTCATTAATTTATTGAAAAAAAGAAAAGAAAACAAATCTTGAGTGCCTGCTAATCTCCAGGAAGTATATTAATAGTAAGTAAACAGGTTGATTTGCTCCTGCCCTCTGAATTGAGTTACATTTTTTTATACCTTCTATGAATTACCATTTAATTTGCAGGCGTAAATGCACTGAATTACAATATTAGACAAGAAAGAATAGACTATAAATGAGATAATCATATTAGACAAAAAAGCAGAGCTCCTTTTATCATCATCCAATAATCTACTCTATACCTGAAAACAAGCAAAGATATTATGTCTAAATAAATTGAAGGGCAAAGGTTAAGAGTTATCTGACCACAACAATGATTTAGTATGGTCAGGCAAATTGCAATATTCAAAGAATGAAAATCTGACTTCCATTTCACCAACATATTTCTTCTGACTGGATTCCCCACTCACTCTCCCTATTATCTTCCATAAAGACAAACCAGAGTCCACGTAGCTAGTCAGTGGTTTAATTTTTGGTGATTTCTTTTTTAACCTAAATATTTTTTTAAACTCCTTGAAAATAATAAAATCAGAAATAAAGAGAGATGAGGTAGTTTCTTTGCCAGGGAAGAAAAAAGATGTCATTTCAACTTGCAAAGCCTCTCTAGTTTGTAGCATTTAGTATTAAAAATAAAAGATACCAAAAATGAAAAGAAAAAAATAAACTAATTTGGTTGCCAAATTGCATTTACATATGTAGGCTCCCCCAATTTATACTTTAAACCAAGAAGAAGAATCCAGAGAAATGCTAGAGATGTAAGAATATTTAAAGTCATATAACTAATAATGATCATGAGAACACTGCCAAAACTGAACGATCAATCTAATGTTTGGAGGAGATTTGCCCTGATGACTTATCTCAGGAATTGGTTTTCTGATTGAATGATATATGTAATTTCTGAAGAAAAATGTCAATTAAAATACTAACTACAGATACAATTATTTAACTTGAATTATATGCAACTAAAATACATATAATATTAACAGGTATACACATACCATTGATCCATCGAGCTTCTGGATCATGAAGCACAAAATCTTTCCTGAAGAGGTCTTCCAAAGACAATCTGGTTTCAGATGAATTTGTGAGTTCATCTAAAGCAAAATAAATCTTAGATTATAAACTCATTTACTGTTTGCTTTTAAAACTAATGAATCACAAAGTTCACAATATTGTGGTTGAAAAATGTTAATTAGATGGCATTGTAAAGTGATCATTTTAACACAGTTTTTGGCACATAAAGTTTGTCTGGTTTTGACATTTTTTTAAATAAATTAAATAATGTTTACTAAAATTGTGTTGATCTAGTACAAATGTAATAGATTAGTGCCTTGTTACTTAGTGATATATGATAGAAAAGTACTTAAGAATTCCCAGTGTACATTGTGTCCCACAAGATACATTTTTCACTGTTTAATCACAATCCAGCCCATTACTTTTCAAAATCACTTCAATGTACATTTACAGTATTCTTATAAACACGAGATATGAGAGATTTGAGGACCCTGAATATATTTGATTAAAAAATAATAATTCTAAACTCATAAGTTCACCAAAAAATCAAAATAAATACCAATTCCCACCAAACAATTACCACTCAACAAATACCAAGTGGATTTAAGAGTTAAATATAAAAATTCAAATAATACATTTCTAGAATATGAATGAAAAGCACATATTTATATTAGGTCCTGACAATTAAAATAGGTGTATACTCCTTTTAAATTCCAAAAGCTAAGACATGGAAGGACAACGCAATTTAAGTACCAAATTCTGGCATAGCAAACACAGTTTTAGACTCAAGAGGCTATAGACAAGTTAGTAATACTTTGTTTTCTTTGAACAATAGTAGCATTGTTTATTTACTGTATAAAATCATGTTCATGACCTTTCAGCTCTGACCTTCATTTTGGTTGAAAATAAAATGCCAAAGTTATATGCTAACCTCATTAGATATTGTTTTCTTTTTAACATTCAGCACTTATTAAAGCAAGAGCTTTGTTTTTTCCAGCTGAAAAGCCAGAGCAAAGAATCAATAACTTCAGATGCAATTTCCTTCAACATGAATCAACCATGTGTTTAATGCACAAAATAATTGCAAAGATTCAACTGAAAAAAAAAATTACTAGTGGAAACAGTGAGAATTGTTTGATTCTAAGCCTAGTATAAAATATGATTATATAGAGATTTATAAAACAAAATGTTTCATTTGACAGTATGATACATCAAAATTTGAACTTTATTCATCTAAGAAATACTGGAACTCTTAACTTAAAGGAATTAAGTGAATTATTGTAAGGTGCTTGTTGAGACATATCTATGCCCCACTTTTAGGGGTTCACACTTGTAAAGCAAGAAAGAATATGCTAGATTTCAGAATAAGGACACAGAGTGCTGAATGATTTTGGAGAAAGGAAGGAAAACATCCTTCAAAAACCATTTTTAAAAAAGTCCTTAGTTCAAAATTAAAGGACAAACTCTCATCCATTGCTGTTGGCACTTTGAAGACAATTTGGAGGTATGTATATATATATATATATGTATGTATGTATGTGTGTATGTATGTATGTGTATGTGTATACATACATACACATACATACACATACCTAAATATACAATAAGGCAACCACATTCCTTCATATTTATCTAAATTAATTAAAAACCTATGGCCACACAATAACTTGCACATGGATATTTATAGCAGCTTTATTCATAATTGCCCATATTTGAAGGCAACTAAGATGTCCTTCAATAGCTGAATGAGTAAAGTGTGGTATATCCAAACAATGCATTCTTGTGCAGTGATAAAAGAGAAATGCATTATTAACCAGGAAAAGACATGGAGGAAACCTAAATACATGTTACTAAGTGAATAAAGTCAATTTGAAAAGACTATGTACTATATGACTCCAACTATCTGAAAAAGGCAAACTATGATAACACTTAAAATATTAGTGGTTGTAGTGGTGAATACATATCATGATACATTTGTGCGAACTCATAGAATATATAACAGCCAGAGTGAATCCTAATATAAGGTTATGGACTTTGGGTAGGTTCAATAATTGTAACAAATATATCTATCACTCTGATGTGGGATGCTGACAGCAAGAGAGGTCTTGCCTTATGTGAGGGCAAGTATTGAATGGAAAATCTCTATACCTTCAGCTCAATTTTTCTGTGAACCTAAAACTTCCCTAAAACTTAGTCTACAAAAACATTTAAATAGGTAAATGACCTAGGCTTTACAGGTTAACATAAATAAATAAATGAAAAACCTTGCATGGCAAAAGTTAAAATATATTTTGGTAATTCTCAAACATTTGTTATGTCTTTCAGTTTTAAAATCATATTTCAAGTCAACAAATTGATAATAATATTAAGTAGTACATTACATACACAATAAATTATAAAACTTTAAACATTTTGAAATGTTAAGGTATTTTATTTAGAACTACTACTCATTCTTCTTCTCTCTCTCTCTCTCTCTCTATATATATATATATATTATATGTCACCTATTTTTTTGTGTAGACATTTATGTTTACCTATCAGATTTAGTATTAAGTATATGTGGTTTATTATTATTGTGAACAGAACATTTCCTCTTCTTTTCTAAATAATATATGTATCCTTTCTCATCAATAAAAATGGGTTATTATTTGAAATTTTGGATTATGAATAGAGCTGCATGAACATTTTTATAGGTTTTTGTATGAACCTAAATGCATATACATATATCATTTAGAATAAGACTATATATAATATACACACATCTGTAGTTAATGATTAAATTATTCACCATATCAGATTTTCTCAAAAATTCCAATAGTAATTAAATTTCTATTTTTTTCTACATATTCAATTATATCACCTCAAAATAAAAATTTTCAGGTAACTGCAAATTCACATGCAGTTGTAAGAGAACCAAATCCTTTATACCCTTCAACCAGTTTTCCTCAATAACACACAATCATATCAGAAAAAGAATAACATTGAACTTTCCATCAACTTTATTCATATTTCATCAGTTTTATATGTATTTATTTGTATGCATTCATGTGTGAGTGGGTGTTTAGTTTTATGCACTTGTATCACATATGACCAACATCAGTCAAAATACAGAAATGTTTCATCACCAGGATCTGCTGTACTGCCCTTTCCCTACCGTAGCATTCCTCTGCAACTCCTGGCAACGACTAATCTATTTTTCATCTCTATCGTTTTTAATTTGCAGAATGTTATGTATATGATTTCATACAATATACAACCTTTTAGGAGTGGCATTTTTCACTCAGTGTAATTTGCTTTGGGTCAAGATCTATCTTACTTGTTGAATGTATCAATACCCAATTATTTTATTATTACTTAGTAATATTCCAAGGTATGAATGTAGCACAATTTATTGGACCATTCATTTGTTGAAGAACATCTGGGTTATCATTTGTAGTTTTGAGTTATTATGAAAAAAGCTGCTATTAAAAATTTTTATAGGTTTTCATATGAACATAATTTTTTTCTTTCTTGGAGATAAAGGTCAAAGTATGCAATTGTTAGGTCACATGGTAACTATATGTTTATTTTTGTAAGAAAATGACATATGCTTCTCTAGAGCAGTTGTACCAATTTACATTCTCTCCAGCAATGTATCTGTAAACTAATTTCTCTGCATTCTTGCCAGAATTTGGTGTTATTTTTATTTTTTTTTAATTAAGCTATTCTGGTATTCAAGTAATGATACTCCATTATGATTTTAATTTACATTTTCCTAATAGTTAATAAACATCTTTTAATATGCTTATTTGTGATCTGCATATCCTCTTCAGTGAAATGTTCGTATCATTTGTCCATTTTCTAATTGGATTGTGTTTGTTTCTGTATTTATTTACCTTTTGAGTTTGGAGAGTTCTTTATGTGCTCTAGATACAACTCATTTGATAAATTTATCAATTTAAAATTAGCTCAAGGAAATCAATCATAGGGGATGCTGGGATAACTCAAGAGGTTAAGGGCTTGCCTTGCAACCACAAGGTCCAGGGAATCTAATCCCGAACCTGGCCTGTACAAAACCATATGCTGAAATAAAACACAGCTGGTAACCACAGAGATGGTGGCAAAGGTTCTCGCCTCCCATGCAGGAGACCCTCAGTTCAGTTCCCAGCCCGAACAGCCCCACAGTCACCTGTGCGGAATGAAGTCATAGCACCACTAATGATGTAAATTTACATTGGAGACTGCTCTGGGACCTCCCTTCCCTCTCTCTGTCTCTCTCTCGCACCTTCTCCAAAACCAATAAAATTAATATATATTTTAAAAATCAATCATAGTAGTGTTTTAAAAGTTAAGTAAAGAATAAACTCAAATATAAAAGCTCAAAAATAAAATAATACAGCCTCTAAATCTCTACCTTGTGATTTCATCCTCTTAGAAAAGACTTTAGCAGGGAAAAAGTTTTTAATATTGATGATGTCTAGTTTATCAATTCTTTTTTTTAATATAAATCATGCATTTTCTGGCAACAGTAAGAATGGTTCATTTATTGTTATGCCCTAAAAAGTGTTCAGTATATTTAACATATAAGTCCTAGGTCAATTTTGAATTACATTGGTACATAGTATGATGGTTAATTTTAGGTTCATATTTTATTTTATTACCTATTGAATATTTAACTGCTCCAGCACCACTTGTTGAAAAGCATGTAAATTTATTTCGTTTTACTGAATTATTTCATTAATTTGAAAGTCAAAAATAATGTTGGATTATAATAGAGATAGTATTTTTCTCCTATTATGGCAGCATCTTTAATATTTCATTATTTAATAGGATATTTTTATAAATTTTGGAAAGCAAACTTTATCATGATTAATTTATTTTTATGTCTGTGTCACTCAGAATTTTTATTTGAAATTATTACTATAATGTGAGGCATTTTCACATAGATTCCTTTATATAAACCTATATTCCCTCTAATGTGTTTTTGAAAAAATTGCACAAATAAATTTATTTGCAACTACCCTGTATTTATAAAACAAAATGCAACTGATTATGAAGTATGGTTACTTTTCCACTGATAGATTAATAAACGAAATGTTTATATGCATGTTTAGATCTGTGCTAATGAATGAAATTGCATAGTTAATCTTTTCACCAGTTTGCATTACATTGATCTGTTAACATTTAATATTTTTATTAAAACATTTTAAACTTTTATTTTCTGCTTTGTGGAATGCTTTGATAATTTTAATTACAAGAATTTTTTTCCTACTCCAATGCCCCTGTAACTTATTTTAAATGCAATCCTCAAAGTAATGAAATTATTGTAATTAAATATGCTCTTTAAATTGTAATCAGAGACATATAAGGGCTGTCCGGAAAGTATCTAGCCATGTATTTCTTTTTATATTGACTATGACTGGATTTTTTTCTAGACAATCTCATATATGTCAGTTAACATTTAATTTTTTTGGTTTCATTCACCACTGAGAAAGTGAACTGTATACTTCATTCTTTTTTCCGTTGTTTTTTTTTTCCCCCTTGTTTTTTTCTATAGCTGATAGACACTGAAGTTTCTTGAATTTTTCAGTCTACAATGAAGACTTCTTCCTTCTGTATATAACAAATATTTAAGCTTTACTTTTAATAGCCTCCAAGGCTGGCTTCTATCACCAATCTCCCTTCATCTCTAAGTCTCAGCAAACTCTTTTTGGAAGTTCATCCTTTGTAATCAATCCTTCCTTTTCTAAACGCCCCCAAAGTTCTTTTGGGTACTGATATCTTCATTTCACAGAAAAAAAAAAACAACCTTAGGCTCAGCAAAGTTATATACTGTGACAAAGGTTAGATGGTTAGTAAGAGACAGAACTGATATTGAAACCAGTATCTCCCTGACAAATTAAGCTATGTTGTCTCTCAAAATGTTCTCATTCTTCATTCTCTTTAATGCTGTGTTAATTATGTGTTTTTTTCTTAAAAACAATATATGACTATATAAATGATATTTTAAGAATAGTATTATTTTGGGTAGTCAGGATAGCTCAGCAGTTGAGCATGTGCCTCACGATTGCTAGGTCCTGGGTTCAATTCTTAGCCCCAGTCGTGCAACCTCATATGCTGAACTGCAATGCAACTGGTAATGGCAAGGATGACATGGTGGTGAAGGTTCTCACCTCCCAAGCAGGAGGCCCCTGGTTCGGTTCCCATCCTGCATGGTCCCACATCCACCCGTACGAAATGACACCATGTCACCACTAATAATGTGCAACTATGGAGATTGTTCTGGGCCCTCCCTTCTCTCTATCCCCCTCTCTCTCCTTCTCTCTATCTCCCTGTCTCTCACCTTTCTCAAACAATGAAATAAATCTTTAAAAAAGGAATAGTCTTATCACTTTTAGCCATAACACTCATCTTTTAATTGAAATTATACTCTTCACTGTACCCTCTCCAGACCTCATTAGCATCCTATTCTGCTCCAATTTGCCCACGATGGCTCTACGGCCACAGTCCTCCTTGTTTTCTGAAACAAAGCAGCGTCACAGTATTCACTAAAAAGTGGGCATTTTGTTTTCTTCAAAAAAATTATTTAGAACTTGGCAGCCTAAAACTCAAAATTTACCCTGTCATCATGGCTGCACACTATGTAGTATTAGAATTTCAGTAGCAGCATGCTCTATCACATCTTTTCAGCAAGCCCATTATTACAACTTGATTTCTCAGAAACTTAATATGTTAGAATCACCTGGAGAAATCTTATTATTCAATATATTTTAATAATTGTGTATTTTAACTCCAAGGCTACATATATCCAAAAAGAATTCTGGATATCACTCATTCATCCCAATAACGTACATTGAACATTGTAAAGGTAGCTCAGAAGAAAACTGATATTAGATTGTAAATAATTTAAAAGATGGTCCCTCATGTGAAGCTTTTTTTTTTTTCTATAAATGTTCAGTAAAGAAAATTCTGAAATCAACAGCTGTACCTGATACCAACAAAATATGTCTTAAATTCAATATTCACCTCTCAAAGACATCATACCTCGCTAATAAGCTACTGGGTAATATATGTTATCTGTAGTTTTTAGGTTATTAAATATAAGATACTTCTTTGATGTGTGTGTCCGAAAACCACATATATATATAGTTGCTATTAAAAGAGTAATTATTTGTTAACCAAATAGGATGCTAAAATTATGGTTTTAATTATAAATAGTAGCAGAAAATTTCAATGAGATGCACAGAACAACAATAACAAGTATTTAAAGAACTGGCAGTAAAGTAATTATTTGTTAAACAGTCACAAAATATAGAATATTAGCTGAATCATGTAGCGTTGAACACACAAATGTAGTAACAGAACTAAAATTAAATAATTCATTCCATGTGCTTTTCTCTGCTCCACTCTGTTATTTAAGATCATAGACTGCTATCGGTATTTCTGTGCTTTTTCACAAAAATTATGTCTTGCTTTTAAATGGTCTTTTTATAGGATTGGGTTGTTTGTTTGTTTTTTTATTTTTTTAAGATTTATTTTTATTGTTTTTGACAGAGGGAGAGAGAGAGATACAGAGACAGAGACTGAGAGAAGGGGGGTGGGGGCAGAATAGGCTCCATAGTTGCACATCATTGGTTTTTCCACATAGTTTCCTTCCACAGGTGGACGCAGCACTGCACAGGACAGAAACTGGGCCGGGGTCTCTCTCTGGTGAGAACCTAACTGGGGGCACTCCCCAGTTCAGCATGTGAGTCTGCATGGGCCGGGGTTGGGGCCGGGACTTGATCTTCGGTCCCTGGGGCTGCAAAGCGAGCACTTAACCCACTGAGCCATCCGGATTCCTCTAAATGGTCTTTTTAAATAAGTTGGTTGCATAATCTTAAAACAGTAAAAGAAAGTCCGTTAATATTGAGCTGAAGAAAAATTAATTTAAAGACTTGGTTCTCCATTTCTCTTTACTGAAACTAATTGCGTTACTTTTTATCTAGCTTACTCTTTTTTTTTAATATATTTTTATTTATTTTTATTTTTGACAGAGAGAGAGAAAGAGAGAGAGAGAGAGAGAGATACAGAGACAGAGACAGAGAGAGAACTGAACTGGGGGAGCTCCCAGTTCAGCATATGGTTCCGCACGGGCCAGGGCCGGGATTTGATCCCCGGTCCCAGGCACTGCAAAGTGAGCACTTAACCCACTGAGTCATCCCAGCTTCACCTATCTAGCTTACTCTTAATATCAGCGGATCAAAAATATTCACTTTAACTCCTGATAGAAATACTTTTCTATAGAAATGATTTAAAAAATCTAATCAGGTATTTATTCAGAATTTCCCACAAGAACAAATTTTCCTTTTCTGCTCATGTGATATGATTCTCCTTTCTGTTTGGGTGCCCAATGTACCACCACTTCCTATTCCTACTACTATGTCTAAATCTGTATTTATTCCTAATAGTCATTTTCATTTTCTATGTGTAGTGTTAGTTCAGACTTGTCCTCTGATGCATTTCTATCTTAAACATTGCTGAATGTTTACCATTCATAGAAAATGTGACCCTCTTTCTTCCTCTCCTTATATAGCCAGAATGCAAATCATAGTAGTCATTGCTTAATTCCAGATTTCTACAAAACATTTATTGTTTTTACATTCTCTAACCAGTCAACAGACAGACTTCAAAGTTTTATTTTACTTCTTAACAGTTGAAGCACTACTTCCCTTATTTTCTGCCATTTTTTTCTTTCACTATGACATTGAAACACTCCAAAGAAGCCTAAATATAGTCAAAATTTATGTCATCTGAAATCAGATATAAGATCCCAAGTTATTTTTAATGTATCCTGATTTATCACCTAGAAAATGAACAAAAGCTTACTATTTCCAAGTTAAGAAATAATAAAGATTGTAATGTAAATTTGAGTAAAAGAAGTCCATATTATTGAAACAGAAAAAAGGTCACAAGGTATATCCTGGTAAAACCAATTTTTTTTTTTTTTTTTTACTTATTGAAGACATATATGGAAATTATTAGGCAGAGTACTCAGCTCAGTGTCAGCCACTGTCAATATTATTATTAAAATGTTAAAATGCACAGGTCAATATGAAGTACCTTTGAACTCTACAAGTCCAGGACTACAAAAAATGTTATATTCTTTTAGAATATTCATCTTTCCTAGTTGTTCCCTTCAGCCAAAATGTGTGCATTATGTTCTCAGTTTCACCTTACAGAAAGAACAGTATTGAATTGCTTCTTATTGTTAATGGAAAAATTCACTCTCTTTTTGAGGAAGAGCATTTGATGATATTGAATTTATAATATCATAAATATGAATCACACAAATAATAAAATATAAATCAGTCTTATCAATAAAGGAAATTTTAAGCAGCTGTCACTTAGCATTGCTGTAAACGACAACTCATGCACTCAAACAGAAGCACAAAAGAAATTAGTGCATCTCTTAACAGCTGGTTTATAGTCCCAGAAAATTACTTTTGTTCCTCTTAGCGTGCTATGTGTTTCCTTTCTGTATTTCTTTCTTTAGCCTTGTCTTACTCTGTCTAATCTTTTACTGTGGCAATAATAGCTAAGTGTTTTGAACAAAGTGGCTTTTTCAATTTCACTAACTAGAACCAGTTTTGATTCACATTAACTCAATGTCCTATAAAGCTTATAATACATATTCATGCAATCAAATTTACTTCCTAAATCAGATTACTGTATTTTTCCACATATAAGATGGTCCCATGTATAAGATGACCTCTAGTTTTCTAACCCAACATTAAGAAATCAATTCACTGGTTACTACCATATATAAGACAAACCCCAATTTTTGGTCTAACAATTTTAGACAAAAGTATCAACTTATACAAGAAAAAGTATGGTATCTTCCAATGAATGTTCTTCATTTCTTGAGTATATTTCTAGCATATTAAGTTTCATATAGAAAGACATATTTTATTTATAGAATATGCATTTAAAAATTCAACTATCTGTAAAATTACTAATTCTGTCCAATGCTGTATCACTACTGAATAAAATAAAGAGGACACCTGAAAAATAAATTATTATATATTTATATATGTGTCACATTTTCTACCTCCCCAGACTGCTCCTTTTTGCCACTACGTATACAGAGAATATTTAGAAAATTTACATCAAATACAAAATATTGAAATATGGATCCCAAAAGTTTTGCCTCCTAAAATTTATTCATCTCTTCTAAAGCTCCCAGAAACAAAACTATAAATTTATTCTCCAATTCTCTATTCTCAAACAGGAACAAACAATAATACTGAAATGTTAATAACAGTGATCAGAGAGCTGGGAGATCATAGTCTCATCCTAATTTAACCCTTACTAGCATATGTGCTATTGGCTACATCACTCAGTCTGTTTAGGCATCAATTTCCTCATTTGTAAACAGAGTTTAACTAAATTACACTGTCATCATATGTGTTCTAGAGATTGTCATAGTCCTCTCAGGACAAAGAAGAAAGGGATCAGGATGGGGGTTAAGTGGCTTATACTCTTCAACTAAGACTAGGGACAGCTCTACTTTGGTGTCTGACTTTTGTATCTAGAATTTTATTGGAAGACCTCTGCATACACACTGACACACACAGACACTGGTTATTTAAACAACCAACCTGGAGAGCCATCTGAAGTCCAGCTGAACAGAAGTTTTATAACTAAGGGCACAAAGAAGAGGAGGTCAGCCATATCAAGGGGCACACAAATGATAGAAACTAACCTCTGGTGGTGGTAGAGAATTGGGAAGAATATCTCAGCCATGGAGATTTCCCTTGCAGAGAAGCAAGGGCCTCAGTCCTATACCAGGTTCCCCAGCCCAGAACATGGATGCCAGGAAGAGGAACCTTATAGCACCTTCTGTGTAAAACAGTGGGGACTCTAACCATCTAGTTGGGACAGAAGACGTGAGAAACCTAGATGTCCTCTTAAAGTGGCTATATAGATTCAGACACTTGTGGATACTCAACCTGGGCTCTGGCAGAGGGATGGTGACTCAGAGGTATTGGAGGCCTATGGGGACAGACTAAGCTTTGT
The DNA here is from genome assembly GCA_004027555.1 of Craseonycteris thonglongyai. Classification (NCBI taxonomy): domain Eukaryota; kingdom Metazoa; phylum Chordata; class Mammalia; order Chiroptera; family Craseonycteridae; genus Craseonycteris; species Craseonycteris thonglongyai. Next base: position 48,519 of record PVKE010007499.1, read on the forward strand.
GGCTTTGAGATGAGGAAGGGAGGACAGTCACCATTTTTCCCAGGTAGATCCTCCTCCCATGCAGCTGGCTGGTGGGTGCCATCTTTTCTGTGTTGTTCTCACCACCACACAGCCAAATCTGAACCTGATTGGTCTAGTGATCTCTGCTCCCTTCACACTGATCACTCGTTGGAACCCTACTTCACCCAATTCACCCAAAGTCAGAGGCACTTTATCCAGTGAGCAGCCAGCCCCACCTACATTAAACAGCTATTTACATCCTCAGGCCCCATGCAGGTTGTGAGCAGTATTGCTGTGCTCTGAGACATTTGCTGAGTATCTCCAAACTATAATGTACAGTACCCAGTTCAAGTGACCAGGTAGAAGATACCAGGGCCCCATAGGACACCTACTATATAAGGCTATTTAGCAATACTGGGAGACATAGCACATCTACCTAATACGTAGAAAGAAACACAGACAGGCATCCAAAATGTGGAAACAAGATAATACCATCTCAAATAAAAGAACAGCAAAAGAATTCCAGAAGAATTAATCAAGATGGGAACCAGCAATCTATTATATACAGAGCTTAAAACAATCATAAGGATGCTCAAGAAACTTAGTGAAAACTTCAAGAAAGGGATAGCAAGCATAAAGAAGAACATAGAAACCATAAAAAAGAACCAGTAAGAAATGCAGAATACAATAATTAAAATTCAGAATGCAATAGAAGAAACCACCAGCAGATAAGATAGAGCAGAGGATCAAATCAGCAGACTGGAAGACAAGGTAACAGAAAACACTAGTCAGAACAGCAAAAAGAAAAAAAAAAATCCATAAAATTGAGAATGATTTAAGAGACCTCAGGGACAACAGCACTTGTAACAACATTCACATCACAGGAGTATTTAAAGGAGAAGAGAGAAAACCAAAAATTGAGAACCTATTTGAAGAAATAATGACTGAAAACTTCCTTAACCTGGATAAAGAAACACACATACAAACCTAGGAAGCACAAAAAGTCAAAACATAACGAATCCAAATAGGCCAACACCCACACATTATAATGAAAATGTCCAAGGTTAAAGACAAAGAGAGAATTCTAAAAGCAGCAAGAAACAAAACAAAACAAAACAAAAACAAGTAGTAACTTACAAGGGAGGTTCCATAAGACTGTCAATGAATTTCTCAACAGAAACTTTTCAGGCGATAAGGGAGTGGCAGAAAATATTCAACACGATGAAAAACAAGAACCTACAAACAAGACGATTCTACCCAGCAAGGCCATCATTCAAAATTGAAAAACTAAGGGGAAGCCAGGATGGCTCAGTGGGTTAAGTGCTCACTTTGCAGTGCCGGGCACCAAGGATCAAATCTCGGCCCAGCCCGTGCGGAACCATATGCTGAACTGGGGAGTGCCCTCAGTTCAGTTCTCTCTCTGTCTCTGTCTCTCTCTCTGTCTCTCTCTCTCTCTTTCTCTCTCTCTCTGTCAAAAACAAAAATAATAATAATAAAAGTAGAAAGTGTTTGTGCCCCGTGCCCGCATCAAAAGACTTCATGGGAAAGAGGGACAGCACCTTTTTAAAAGTAGAAGCCGGGATGACGCAGTGGGTTGAGAGCTCACTTTGCAGCGCCGGGGACCGAGGATCAAATCCTGGCCCCGGCCTGTGCGGACCCATGTGCTGAACTGGGGAGTTCCCCAAGTTCAGTTCTCTCTCTGTCTCTGTATCTCTCTGTATCTCTCTCTCTCTCTCTCTCTCTCTCTCTCTCTCTCTCTCTCTCTCTCTCTCTCTCTCTCTCTCTCTCTCAAAAATAAATAAATAGGGGAAAGCCGGGACGGCTCAGCGGGTTGAGCGCTCGCTTTGAGGCCATGAGGACCGAGGATCGAATCCCGGCTCCGGCCCAGGCAGGACCCACGTGCTGAACTGGGGAGTTCCCACAGTTTGGTTCTCTAACTGTCTCTGTCTCTGTCTCTCTCTCTATCTGTCAAAAAGTAAAATAGAAA
>PVKE010007500.1:0-50497 GCA_004027555.1 Craseonycteris thonglongyai
CCTATGGACACACTCAATAGCTTGGTGATTGCCTGAGGGAAGGGGAGGAGGGGGGAGGGAGAGAGGGAGGGGAGGTGGGAGTGGGCACCAGCATTATGGACACACTCGATGGTTTGGTGGTTACCTAGAGAGGGGTGAGGGAGAGTTGAGGGGGCAGGTGGGAATGGGCACCGGATATATGGTGATGGAAGGGGAGCTGATTCTGGGTGGTGGGCACATAATGCGATGCATGGGTGATGTGATGTGGACTTGTACATCCGGAAGCAAGCTAATTGTTACCAATCAATGTCACCCCAATAAATTTAACAATAAAAAAAAATAATAACAGCATCAATAATAACAATATTCATGCTCTAAATTTCAACATACTTTCATAAGCAATGGAGTAACTGCACTTTTAATCTAAGCATTTTCAATTATGCACATTGAGCAGAAAAACAGAGAGAGAACAACTCAAATAGCCTAGTCATTCTGCCTGCCATTCCACAAAGTAAAATGTTATCTACAAGTATTTGATGCAGGCAAGCTGGAAACAGTAACTACATGTTACAGAAAACTGTGGAAAGGATGTACAAATGATGAGTTTCTTGGCCACTGACAAAGAGATGAAAGGCCTTGCCTAGGTTTCCAGGTAAATGGGTGGGAGGAATTTCATTCAAGGTAGATATTGAAAAATTAATACAAAACTATGGGAACTGATAAAATCATAGGCAATGAAAAGAAACACAAAAGGGTCAACAAGTTAGAAACTACATAAAATAAAACTCTTAACTGTTTTTGTTTCAGAGTATGATTCTTTTATAGTATTTTATTGTATATATATATATATATATATATATATATATATCACATTATACTTTTTAAATTTCTACACACATTTATGGTACAGAGCAGTATACATAAAATTATGAATATTGTCCTTTATGGGTGAATTAATATGTTTTGAAGATTATTTTGACCATATGTTATTTTTACTTTATGTTCTAAAATTAGAGTATAATCCCCACTGGAGATGGAATTCCACTGCTCCTTCCTGCCGTGACATTGTTGGGATGTATGAGAAAGAAGCTAAATAGAGCATGTGCCTGAAAGAATTGATAAAAGTATACCTTAGCATTTTAACTCTTTTGGAATTTCTGTGCAATATTCTAAAAGGGAGAAGGAAACTTTAGTGAGCATCTACTCAAGTTAAAAAACTTATGCATGTTATCTTATTTAATCTTCAAAACCTTATGAGATGGACATTAGTATCCCCATTTTAGATGAAGAAAGAGATTCAGAAAGGTTGCATAATTTGCTCAAACTCGTACTACTAATGAGTAGCACAAAAATTTATGAGCTCCCTGTTACTAAGTCAAACATGTGCTACACCTGCAAGTGCAGCAAAGTTGCTGCTCTCGTCTGGAAGCGATCCTACAAGTTATTTGCAACAGAATTTCCAGGATTAATATAACAGTATTCTGATGATGGACTCATTTAACTCTCTAGTAGGATTTAGTGACAAAGTACTCAAGTAAGTAGAGGTCTGAACCTGGAACATTGTTCTACATATGGTAGGTTATGGGGGTTTGCAGCATTCTTATACTTTGATCATGAAAGGCCAGGAATGTAGGTCGTCTTTCTACCCAACTGTGTGTTTTATATTTCTCCATTGTAAATATACTCTTCACAATCCTTGTGCTACTTCACAAGTACTTCAGTATGGCTCCACTAACAATAGGTTAAGCATCTGCTATAGCCGTTGCTGGACCATGGGCCCGTGACTTGGGTTTTTGAATGCTAACTGCAAATGTGTAGTATGCAGAAGGTTCATTAGGTTATTTCTAATGCTAACTCTTCCTAGAAGGTAGACTAAATATAAACACACATATACTTCATACTACTTATGCTAAAGTACTTTCAAATAAGCTGCAGACAATATAAGAGCCAGGAATCATCAAGTCATATATTTATGATCCATATTTGAATTAGATTAGATATCTCTTCCTATCCAGAATTCAATTCTGGACCTAGGAGGCCATGCCTGTGGTTCTGACTTACACCCGTAGGAAAATAAGCCCTCAGTGTGCATGAAGCGAGGCTGCTGAGGGTACCTGGACATGTGTACCAGGTGCTGCTTGAGTGGGGTCTCCCACACTGGCCTGTTCCATGTGGCTCCCTCCACCCCACAAGTGGGCCTACACAAGCTTTAGGGAATCCTGTCATCAAATGAGTTTTGAGATGAGGGTATGGCAAGGGACATGACTCCTGGGCAGAGTCTAGGGGAGACTGAAGCAAAGTCAAGGCCAGTTGGGATGTGGCAAAGGTAGAAAGCAGCATAAAAATTAGCCAGAGTCAACTGAGCCCCCATCACGTAGGCAGTCCTGCTAAGTACCTGGACATGTTGAAATGCACAGGGCAAGAGGCAAGCGCCACAGAAACAGAGGGCTTCTACCTGCTGCCACATTCCATGTTTCCCAAAGGTCAGCAGGCAGAAAACGGCCCAAGAGAAGCCTAACAGGCCCTCCTCAGAGGAGATGGAGAAAGGTAGCGTGGTCCTGTGGGTCAGAGAGACCCAGGTCCTGGTCCACCGTCGTCATTTACCAATTGAGTAACCTGGGAGATTTACTGTATGTGTCAGCGCCACAATTTACTTGTGGAAATGGTAACACTGTCTAACTTTGGAAAGTTATTATACAGATAAACAAAACAGGCATGTAAATTCTATCAAGTAGTGAACACTCAATAGATATGAGTTGTTCTCATTAGTGTAGTTGATCTCTTCTTCTGGAGGATTTTTTCTTTTTCATCTTCTCTGTAGCACTCTCTAGTGCTTAAAAGGAAGCCTCACCTGTTTTGCCATTTAAACCCTCTATCTCCTTCATGTCCCTGAGAACTTTCAATCCTAGCTTTAGACAGATCTGTGACTTACGGACTCTCTGCTGTTTGCTTGAGGTTTAATTGAGGACAGATCAAGGGAAAGTTTTCTTCTTAAGTTTTGTGGACATAATGGCCTCATCTCTTCCTGAACCACCAAAAAAAAAGAAGGAGAAAGAGAAAAAGGAAGGAAGGAAGGAAGGAAGGAAGGAAGGAAGGAAGGAAGGAAAGAAGGAAGGAAAGAAACTAAAAAACACTTCAGGAAAATTAAAAGAAATTTTTCACCGCAATCTTGGTACACAGCTGTTCATTAAGTCACAGAATGCATTAATAAATTTACTAAATTTGATCACAAACAAAAATACATCAAAAATATTATGGACACATACTAATCTTAATGCATCTTTCAAAGTAAAATTCTTTTTGTGTCAAACAACTCATGGGTGATTAAGTTGTTCAATTTTTCTTTTTCATTTTTTTTTTAAGATTTATTTTATTGATTTTGACAGAGAGAGACAGAGACAGAGAGAGACAGAGAGAAGGGTGGAGGGCCCAGAGCAGTCTCCATAGTTGTACATCATCAGATTTTGACAAGGTTTTATTTCACACAGGTGAGCAGAGGCCACACAGGGTGGGAACTGGGCTGGGGGCCTCCCACATGGGAGGTTCACCCCCTTGAGCCAGGGACCCAACATGGGGACGAGAACCAAACTGGGGGCCTCCTGCATGGGAAGCACACCCCAGTTCAGCATATGGGTACTCATAGGCCGGGGCCAGGATTCAATCCTTGGTCCCCAGGGCTGCAAAGTGAGCGCTTAACCCACTGAGCCATCCCAGCTTTCCCAATTTTTCTAGTTAGCATACTAAGAGGTCATTAGAAATTAGCAAGTAAGTAAAATAATAAGCCTTGACTCTCTCAATCATTAGAGTCTAAAGTAATGGTTTTATTCTATCAAACTAGAATATTCATTTATTGTATAATTGATCCCTAGTCATTAATCCAAAAATGAATTTGGTATACCAACTACCCCCAAGAAGAGAGATGTACATATTGATATAAACTGCAAATATTTGAAGTAAAAATATGGGAAGTGGCCATCAGATTACTAGAGCCTTCAACCCTACTGACTTCTAGGAGCTGTCTGGCCAATTAACAATTGGAGCTGAAACAGAATGTAAAAAAGTAAAAGAAAAAGGACTTTTGGAAAATTGTATTACTAATAACAGCACTGAAATGGTGAGCTAGGGGTCCTAAGGAGAACTCATGGAAAGAGTACTAATAGCTAATGTCTGAAAGGGCTTGGACGTCTGCCCTCCAGAGGAATTCAGGCAGATTATCAGCAACATAAATAAGGACTAAAGTATGAAAAACAGAATAAGAAATGGCAACAAATTAATGGGCTGGTCATCTCAGATCATTCAACTCGACAGGTAACTGAAACAGGATTTATACCACAGAAGAACCAGAGCAATCTGTTCTTGTCACTTCACTGAAATGCATTTAAAATGACAAAAGGAATAAAGGGGTTCTGCAATTATCTTTTCACTCACTCATTCTTTTAATCAATATGCATTTTTCAGGGCATGTGCAATATCTAAAGCATGACAGACACAGTCTGATGTTCTCTTGAGCTTTTTTGCCAATAGTCTTAATACTCATACCTCTTTTCCAGAGGGCAAATTCTGTGTTGGTGAACAGTCCATAATCTCAGTGGTACAGTCAACCTCACCTCTGGGAATCTTTCCCTAGACAGAAAAGGACCAAACATAAAGGTACACATACAAGAAAAATGGATTGCAGCTTTGTTTATAGGGGCAAAACCTGAAAACAAAAGGGATATTCATCAGTGGGAGAATGAATGCATAGATTGTGTTGTATCCATGACATGAAATAGCATGCAGCCTTTTAAAGGAATGAGTTCAATCCGTGCCAATTAACCTAAGGAATGTCCACAACTTATTGTTGGCTTACAAAAGCAGTGTGGAGAGATGCATATAATGAATTCTACTTTTGTAACATAATGACTTAAAAAATGCTCTATCATGTGTGTTTATATATAATTATATGCATTGAGAAATAGAGATGTGCAGCTGGTGGTTAAAAATGACAAAAGAGAAGGACATAAAAACAAAGATTTAAGATGTCATGTCAAAAAAAAAACCAAAAAGAAAAACCAGCATATATCATCTAAGTAAAATTTAAGCTATGTGGTCCATACTCATAAAATGTTAAAGGGCAGTATCCCAGTGTGGTGGAACTTTAGATGGCTTTGGTTTTCTTCCTTATACTTACACGTACTATTTAAACTTTATAGTATTTTTAAAACTTTTAATATTAAAAAGTCTTTTTAAAATTTATTGTAAGTCACACTAGAGCCATAAAAAAAAGTCCTGAACATTGGGGTACCTTCCATATTTCCCTCCCACAGGGAAATGTAGGCTGATGACACTGATATTGATACAGATTTTGACAATAGACATGTGACTACAGTATTACATTACTTTCTTCTACTCTATTCAAACTTCACCCTACCCTTTGTTTGGACTTAATTTCACTATGGAAGCCAATGTATTCATTAGACTTTATGTGACTCTTAATCACAAAGACAGGAAAGCATCTTCCAATCATTTTCCCATGTCTTATAGCCCCTAAGTGTTCATTCTGCCAAAAACAGGCCCAATATCTCCCTCCCTCGCCCCTCCGCAGTACCTAATAGGACAATGTAATGAGAGTCTCCTGTTTATTGCACTGCAGGTCTCAAGGACCTCTGCAAGCATGCACAATCCAGTGGCTTAAATTAACCAGGACCCAATTAGCTTTGCAGAGGAAGGTGACAGAAAGCTCCATTTATGTAGCTCTAACAGAATTAAACATAATAGTAACAAAAATATTTTATAAGTATTAAAAAGAAATTTTAGCTTTTCATAAACATTATTATATGGGGTAGAGTCAAGCATTTAAAAGTTAACTCAGACTCTTCCTACTGGGCATAAGCCAAGTGAGCTGAATAAATTTCCCCTGCATGAGGCCCCTGGAGGTGGGTTTCCAGGGATTTATAATGCCTATGAATGCCCAGCAGTGCACTACACAGAGGGAGGAGTTTAGCAAAGCAAACATGACTATACTTTCTCCAGCGGCAAATACTGTAAAAGTAACGGGCAAAGGGCCTCCATGGTGGTTCAACCCACGACAATTTATGAATTAAATTATGTATGTTGCTTTCTAGTTTCACAGCACTTTTGCATACATCATCCCCTAACTTTAGCATATTTGTTGAGTATTGAACTGTGTTCTAAGTAGTTTATCTTCATAGCAATCTTATTTTCTAGATGAGGAAACTGGGCAGATAGATTTAAAACTTATCTGAATAAAATAGCTGACAAGGTCATTCAAAATGTGTTGTCTGTGTGACCTTGGTAGGATATGTAGAACGCAAGCTCCATGAGGGCAGGGACATTTTTTATTCCGTTCACTGCTGTGTCTAGAGTACTGAGGACACTCACCAGTCAGAAGAGGCTTTCAGGATATATTGTTGGATGAATGAATGACTCATCCACTGAATGACTCCATTTACAGAGTTGTCCTTCACACGCTATTCAAAAATTGAATACTTTCAATATGGGGTGTCCAGAGCCTGAACAGAGAAATGCAGCAAGATTAAACCAATTATTTTTATCCCAATGCTCTAAATGCAAATATTCCCCACCAATTAGAAGAGAGTGTTGTAAAAAAAATGTAATTAGCATTCATTTCGACGAGACCTTTCGTCTGTTCTTCTTGTGCACATATCTTTATATTCTCCCAACAGAAATCAGCAGAATCCCATGGCAACAAGGCCTATACTTTGTCAAGAAGAGACACACAGGTCCCATCATTTGGTGATTCAATTAAAGCCACACAGCAGGAAAGAGGAACTACAGGAAGAGATCAAAAGAAAACTGAGGAAGACAAGCAAAATCATTATCTTAGTGAATCACCAATTTTCTAGGTGGATGCATCCATGGAATTCATGGATTGGTAGGCAGGCCTGACATCTCGCCTGCTCTGCCACTGCCTCCCACAATTTATTCACTGTCCTCCCTTTTCTCCCTGCAAACACGCCAAGACATCTCCTCCCCACCCCCGGCCCTGACAACTCCCAGGGCCACCCACCACGGCGGCAGCATGTCACTGAGTACTCAATGTCCTTCAGCTTCTCTCTCTGAGCTCCCTGAGTCCCTGTCTTCTGATCATTGCTCCCCCGCCTATGTGTCTCCCTTCTCTCTAAATGTCATCATCCTCCCAGATGCCACCACAGTTCCCAGCATCTGCACCCCAGCACCCTGCCCGGTGATCATACACCCATTGCCACCGTGTCAACACTTCTTTTCCAAATGTAGATCTCCAGACTCAACTCTCCTATTAAGGGCATTTCCACCTTTGTGCCTGGCATCTTCCAAAAGGGAAGGTAAATCACAGGTCAAACACTAAAGAAATGGGGACAAAAAAAGAACTGGGATAAGGTCACTGTGATGTGCAGGAGAGCATTTTTGTGATATGGGGAGAGAAGCCATATTAGGAAGCTACGTATTCTCCACCCAGCCAAAAAAAAGCATTTCTCTATATTCTGACATTACCCTCTGATCCAACCATTTTACCCCCACTCCTCATTAACTCAGAATCTCAGTCACTCACATTTGCCTTCCTGTCTTGACTACGGTGATTATCTATGTTTCATCCATTCCCAGAAGCTCAAGCTTCACCCTCTCTGCTAGTGTCTCCTTAGATCCTTCACAATTGCTGGGTAAATTCAGTGGCTCACACTGAAGCACTGCAGTTGATATACCCACCTGTGAACCAAGCCTAATTCAACTTGGTCATACACAGTTCTTAGGATAGACAATTTTTGTAGGTAATTCTAATCTCTCAAAAATTGATATGGGTGAGAGTTAGCCTCTACCTCACAATCTTTCTACTGGACTATAAGAAGCAAGTCTCAAACCAAATTCTGTCACATACCTTATTTTGCTGTGTATAATGAGCATTCTTTTGCCCAAATTTGTGAGGGGAAAAATAGGATGTGCATTATACATGGGCAGTACTAATAACTAATTCCATATCTATATAAATGTTTTTAATTCTTTTATTTATGTTTATGAATTAAAAGTGTAACTCCTAGAAATCAATAATGACACCTATATTCAAAATAATACCCTAAAATACAATAATCGGGGTTTGTTTTTTTTTACATAAAAAAATTATACATAAAATTTCTTGTACATTGTATCTGTTCTTATGTTTTGTAATTATTTGTTACATAAAATTTCTTGTACCATAATAAATGCTAAAATTACTTTATAATACAAAAAACAAGTACCTAAATATAAACAAATAAAAATTTGAATTAAAAATTTTAAATGAAAGGTTTTTTCCCTGAAAGTATGGGGCAAAAATATGGGTGCACATAACACACAGAGCACATCATACATGGCAAAATAAGGTAAATATACTTATTATACAAATATTCATTAGCAAGTAGGCACACAAATGCTCATACAGTCTGTTCAAGCTCTGTGAATTCCAGTTCTTTATGTTTTTAATGTTCCAGTTATCACCATACATTACATGTTTAAGCAAGAAAAAGTGACCATATTCCAGAGGCAGGATTCTGTTTCCTTTACAGTTGACATCAGGAAACCAGAATCTTCTGACTCAAGTGCTAGAGACCCAGGATGATTAAAGCTCAAGTCTTGGTTGTCATCCCTACTGGCCTTGTTAAGTGCTTATATTCTGTTCATACATGGTAGAAGGTCAGAGTGTCTCTAGATTATACTAACCAATCTGCACAACTTGAATACCTTTAATTTTACCAGTAAAAACCCACTTCTGACATTTAGCACGTCATTAAACAAAGTAGCTTACCGGTATATCAATTAGTTTTATTTCTTTAAAACAATGTAGCACTTACTATGTGGCAGATACTACGCTAAACATTATTATACATTTTAACTCATTTAATCCTCTTAGCAGCCTATTAGTGACTATTCGGTAGTCACTAATATTATCCCTATTTTACACTCTCAGAAACTGAAGTAAATTGCTGAACTGTTCTAGCTAATAAAGAGCAGAGCCAGAATTCAAACTGAGACAGCCTGGTTCCAAAACCCCTAGTCTTCACACATCTTCTGCCCCTCTGGGTAACAGAAACCGTATAGAAGTTTCCTCTTATGGACTTCCTGATTACAACGCTAGCTGATCCAATTAGAGTACTAGGACTACTTGGGTTGTAGCTTAAGCTGACTAATAATGACAACCATAATGTCCAACTTCCCATATTAAAGTATTTTAAAGTATTACAAATAACTAAATAACACTAGTTAACTCTGCTTTATTAGTACATCCATGGAAAATGCTGGTTTTTACAAGAGCCTATTCACTATTTAGGCTTGCCGATCTTATTTCTTCAACTCCACTGGTTAGTCTTTGTGCTGGCAGGCATTTGGGGTATTTTTCTGGTTATGTATAGAATCACAGAGCCTATATATAAAGGGATGCAGAGCTCAGCTAGTCGAACTGCCCCTATGAATTTTTATTTCTCTGTCTCCATCATCACTGTCAGATGATCATGTAGCTTTTGCTTGAGCAATACCTATTTAGAAGATACTCCCTCTCCTGGTAGGCATTTCTGCCTATAAGTGGGAACTTTTCTTCAAAACTTGCATTGAATTGATCTATGTGGCCATTAAGGAGTAGAACTTGCAGAAACAAGACGTGGCCCCCAACAAAATAACAAAGACGTGTTTCTAGGGTTGCACAGAGCCCTTGTGAGGGAGGAGGATCACTGGAGGAGAGTCCATTGTGATGGGGGATAGCTAAGCAAGCCCACAAATGCAGGACTCAGAGGAAGGAGGACAGTGCAGACTACTGTGGTCAGGGAGGGTTTTGGCAGAAGTTGGACTGGAATGGACGAGTTCATATAAGCAAATGATACATTTGGCTGATGGACGGATTAAACTGGTATTAGGCAACCTGGCATCTAAGCAGGTTTCCTTTTTATCATAGTTTCTGATTTCTGTTTTTAATTGATTTTAACTCAAGACCCAGCTGTGGAAATGCCCCCAAAGGTGGCTAATTACTAATTTCTTGGAGTTTGAGGCAGAAACACAACTTGGGCCAGTCTTAGATGATTGCTTCACACTTCTGATCCTGCCCCCAGCAAGCTGCTGATTTTGAACTGCATATTGCTGATTGTTAAATGGTTCATGTGAAGCAAGCCTGCTCTGCATTCCTCAAGGTGTAGGTAACAAATTGCAGATTTGTCCAAGTCAGAAAACCCCAGCTTTCTAGTGATAATAAGAACAATACCTGAGCAATACTTTTGTAAACCATCAGCACTTTTAAGTCAGATTCACACTGCATCCTTTGCATGCATAAAGAGAATCACAGACATTGTGACATTCCTAAAAACAACATTTAGTTAATATCAGATCTGATAATACCAGAAATCGATATACAGACATCCAATTCAAACAGTAAATCTAGAAACAACAATAAAAAAACAAAAATGTTAATTTTACTGAGGAAAAATGGCACCTCACTATAAATATATACAAATAAGAGCCAGAAAGAAATGATGGAGCTTGAAATGAAGGTGAATAACAAAGGGAAAAAGAAATTAATCAAAGGAACATCTCCTCTGAGCTCCATCCACCCTTTAGTCATTGTGTTCTGAGCAGCATCTTACTCCTCTGCACAGAGAAGTCAGAGGTCTACATTTTACAGATAAAGAATCCAAGTCTCACAGAAGTAACTTGCCCTTCTGGGAGATTTAAGATACTAAGCCAAATGTAGGTAACTCCAAAATCCACAATCTTTCTATGTTACTAGTTTGGTTTTTTTGTTTTTTTGTTTTTTCCCAAAATGCGCTAGGGATACCACTGGTAATACATGAGATGATGTTTTGTGTACATAGATGGACATTTTCTATGTGTTTGATTAATGTGAAATTACAGGAATAAAACAGTTTTATATTTAAGAGCATGACAGAAAATTTCACTTACGGTATAAGAATTAAAAGAACATACGCCCCTATTAGAAATAAAATATCTCAAAAATAAATAAAAATAAAATAAAAATAAATTATCAGTTAAAAAAAAATTAAAAAAAAAAGATTTAAAAAAAGAAATAAAATATCTGCAACCAACTTTTGCTCACTAGCACAACAATTATGCTAAAGATGACTAGTAGCATTAAAAAGAAATCCACTCCTAGGTAGAGAATTAAAAACATACATCCAGGGGAAGCCGGGATGGCTCAGTGGGTTAAGTGCTCACTTTGCAGCGCCGGGGACCGAGGATCGAATCCCGGCCCCGGCCGTGTGGAACCATATGCTGAACTGGGAGCTCCCCCAGTTCAGTTTTCTCTCTCTCTCTCTCTCTCTCTCTCTCTCTCTCTCTCTCTCTCTGTCTCTCTCTGTCAAAAATAAATAAATAACAATATATTTAAAAATAAATAAATAAATAAAATTAAAACATACATCCCAAAAAAGCTTGTACATGAATGTTTATAACAGTATTATTTTTAACAGCTAAAAGGTAGGAAACACTAAAATGTCCATCAACTGATGAACGGATAAGCCAAATGTGATATATCCATACAATGGGATATTTATGATTCCATTTATATAAAATGTCCAGATTAGACAATAATATAAAGACAAAAAGTAGACTAGCACTTGCCAGGGACTGGAGGGAGGAAGGAATAGGAAGTGACCGATAATAGCTACAGGATTTTTTTTGCTATGATGAGCATGTTCTGGAAGTAAATGGTGATGCTGGATGTGCAACTTTGTAAATATACATATACTAAAACCCCTGACTTATACACTCAAAAGAGTGATTTTATCTCAATAAAACTGTTATCTACAAAAAATTAGTCTTTCAGTTTTCTATTCCTCACATGAGCGAAGTCATATGGTTCTTAGCTTTTTCTGTCTGGCTTATTATAAAACTGGAAGCACCAAGAAACAAAACCTCACGGACAGAGTAGGTTTGTGGTTACATAAGGGTAAGAAGGGAGTGAGGTAGGTGAGGAGGGAGGGAGAATTAAATATATGGTGATGAAAAAAAATGCTGACTTTGGGTGGTGAACACATATTATAACATATAGATGAAGTACTATAGAATTGTACACCTGGAACCTATGTAATTTTTACTAACCAATGTCACCTCAAAAAATTTAACAGGGGAAGCCAGGATGGCTCAGTGGGTTAAGCGCTCACTTTGCAGCGCCGGGGATCGAGGATCGAATCCCGGCCCCGGCCCGTGCGGAACCATATACTGAACTGGGGAGTTCCCCCAGTTCAGTTCTCTCTCTGTCTCTGTATCTCTCTCTGTCTCTTTCTCTCTCTCTCTCTCTCTCTTTCTCTCTCTCTGTCAAAAATAAAGAGAGAAAGAAAGAAATAAAGAAAGAAAGAAAGAAAAAAATATTAACAATAAAAAAAGAACAAAAACGAATTAATCTATTATGTTTGCCCTCCTTACAGGCAGTATGCATTTGAAAACATTTAAATAAAGAAAGTATTTGGGAGAAAAAGATAGAATTCAAAACATAGATCTCTCACCTAAACTCCAATAAAATTTTCTAAAGATATTATTAATAATAAATACATCTAAGGCACAATGTGAGGGTGTTAGAATTTCTGTGTTGTTTAAAGCTCTTGTTCTTAAAGGAGACTCAAAATTTAGTAAAAGATATCAGGGTCACGATGACATGAATTCAATTTTTAAAAACTCAATCTTTGGTCACTGGAGAAAAATAGCAGGTTTGTACCAGAAAATGTGGCACATGGTGCTCTGAGCCACTCCTTCCTGGGAGCAGCATGAATGTGAAACTTCTCTGCCACCCAGGGGCGCTGAGGTGCCACTTGGCAGAACTAAGTAGCATTGGACACTATTAGAAAGTTCGTTCATTCCAAAACTCCCACCCAGTGTCTCAGTTAGAATTACTTAACTGGTGAACAACTTTCCATTGGAACTGAAGTATCCAGTCTCTGGGAAACTGGCCATTATTCTCAGTTCTGGTAAGAACAATGAAGGAACCTGCAGAAACGGCACTCGTATCTGATCAAGTGCACATGGTACGAGTCCATCCACAGAAGCAAAAGGAGTTAGATCATTTTAAGGTTCTTTTTACTGTTAGGGCTTTGAAAACCCTATTTTTTGTCTGAAAGAACCAAATCTATAGGTTTTCATTAATAGCATATGGCCTTTACTTCGATGACATATAAAAAAGGCTTAGGCTACTGCTCACTTCTATCATCTTTATACATTGGTCCTCATTTTAATGATGTAATTAATGCCTCAAAAATAAGAATAGGCATTTTACGTGTCACTTCTTGCTTTACAGGCATCTATCCTGGTTTTTTCATTACAAACTAACAAAAAGCCCAGTACAAAAAATGGACTATTGCTCTGGTTGTTGCAGTCCCATATGTGTCATTAACAAGCTCTGTGACTTGGGCAAGTCACTTACCCTTTCTAGGCCTCAAGTTTCCTTCACCATAAGATGGTGGGCATGAACTAGATGCTCTCTAGGTCCTTTTGACATTCACAGTGGTATGAGTTTAGTTCTGCATTGTCTCAGTGGATGCACACACTGGTGTGAATCATGTGGCCTGTGGTCTGCAGGAGGACAGGGGGCATGTGCTTTTGTGCTGCTTTGAGCCACTTGCTTTGTTGTGCCCCCTTCAGAGTATGCAGCAGCAACGAGGCAGTCATGGGAAGTAGTGAGTCAAAATGTGAATGTTTTTCACATCTTCTCATATGTTCTCTATAATGAAGGCCTCAGAGTTGGCCTTTGCAAGGAGGGAGGGAGGGAGGATGGACCCTGCTATTTGGGTATGGGCTGGGGTTCCCTCTAAGGAAGTGGGTGAAATTTTTAGAATTTAATGTGGGAGCAACTTGAAGAATCATTGCCATTGAATCTGAAGCCCCAAGAACCCAGTTCTGAAATCCCAATTACTCTTGAACCAACCCCTTAAGAGTTTCTTTTCATCTCTGAATTCCCAGACAAGTTTGAATTTTATAGTTCCAACTCTCAGTTGGATGGCTTCACTTAAGGATCTTTCTGAAACCTCAAATTCAACATTTCTAAAGCTGAACTTATTTTCCTTCTCTACAACAGACTAGTCGTCCAGTCCTTGACTTCATACTTGTCCATATCCCAGGTCTCCCTCCCGTCCCCAGCCCTCACTGCTGCTATTTCTTTCTACCTGCACTGCCCACCACCTGCTCTATAGCAGTTTGCTATAACAGTCTCATCCCTAAAGCTATTTTCTTCTTTCATTCTGCTGCCATAATCATCTTGCAAAGCATAACTTCAATCATACCACACACCTCCAACTGTCCCTCACAAACTCCCAAAATACATACTCCTCTTTGCAACCATTAGGTCCTTCCATACCTGGCCTCAATGCACTCCTCCAAACAGCCCACCTTCACTGAAAACACCTAAGGCTTTAGGTCGTGTCACCTGGACTCTCCCTCCCCACTGTCTCTAGGAACAAATTACTTATCATGCTGGTCTCTTAGATTCTCCTTCTCACAGCTAAAACCAAATTCTCCCTTCTCTGAAATCCTATGGAAACTTTTCCATATTCATCTTATGGGGTATACCGTTTATTCTCTTGGATTATAGTTATTGCTGTACATATTTTATCCTCAAGTCAAGGTGAAGGCTGATTTTTTATGTCGTTATCCCCAAACCAATACATTTTCCTGTTTTTAATATGTCGAGATCATTCAATAAATACTTACTGAGAATCCATGATACAATGTACCCTATTCTATTCTAGATGCTAGGGTATGACAGAGAATAACACAGAGAAAATCACAACTCTATGAAAATAATATTCCATTTCAAACATAAAATAAGCAAACAAATGAATAAAGAGAACAACTTCATAGTGACAGACACTATAGAGAAAATTAAGAAGGGTAATGAGAGAGAGTGACTGGCTGATAGATATTATAAATGGGGAAACCATGAAGAAAATCAGTCTAAATGACAAGAAGAATCACCAAGCAACAATCTGGTGTGACAGCTTTCCAGGCTGGGAGAACAACCAAAGCAAAGGCCCTCGATAGTGTTCTGATGCAAAAAGAGTTGCTGGAGCATTGTTCCAAATGTTAGTAGCATTGATTATCACAAGTGTTGTGATAAAAAGCAATATTGCATTCAGTTTCAGTATCTCCTAGACAGGGGCTTTGCAAATGGAAAAATTTGTTTTTACATAACGGATTCCCCGTCTCATGGAAACAAAAGTTTAAGGTCATAGAGCCACCATACTTACCTCTCCCCACTCCTGCTTTAGTTGGTCTATATCGTTACAAATTCCTTTCTTGCTAACCAACTCGTGGATGCACTCAAAAAGATAATTTTAAAATATTTTAGCCAGTAATTTTACTGGATTTCACGGCAACAATCAGGGTGTCCTATGATGAAACTGGAACTCAAGGAAATATTCTGTAGATTCTTACAGACTTGCAGTGAAATTCAACGATGTATCTTATTGGGATCATTCCATTCTGGATTTACCCAAATCAAGCATCCCACTTTGCTTTGAGTATTATTTACCCAATGTCAAACCAGTGAAATTGAGTCTTTTAATTCCATTGTAAAAGACTCCTTTAAAAAGAAACAAATTAATTTTGAAATGCAAGGACTAATGGTAAAATGCTTCTAGAGTAATGACCCTGCCTTATTCATCTGTTATATTCCCAATTCTGAATGAATAGATAAATGAATGATTTCAGTTTCACTACATTTGTTTTAGAATGTGAGGATTATTCTTAAAAAATGTAGAAGCAAAATTTTTGCCCTTCTGACTATGACATATATTAAGTGACGCTTGCTAAAAATAGAAGTGTCTTCACCTATGCAGGTACAGTTAAAAAATTCCACAGAACAGGCTTTTTTTTTTTCAATATAAATCACTGTACTTCATTTTTCTAACTATTCACCTAAATCACTGCAGCAAAAATAAAAAAGATACAAAAATAGTACTGGCAAGCAAACGCATATTGTTACCAGAATTGAACAAACTTCTAGCCCTGCAATTGCTAAAAGAAAAAAAAAATTCATGAGGTATGACATTAAAGGGAAAAAATACCATCAGTGGAGGAAGAAAGAACAGAATTCCTACATGACCCAACACGAGAGCTGGAGAAAGCCAGGCACAGCATTTCCCTTTAAATTGGCTATAGGGAAGCCGGATGGCTCAGTGGGATAAGCACTCTTTGCAGCCCTGGGGACCGAGGATCGAATCCCAGCCGGTGTGGACCCATATGCTGAACTGGGGAGTGCCCCCAGTTCAGTTATCACCGGGGTGAGACCCTGGCCCAGTTCCTGCCCTGTACAACCCCACGCCCACCTGTGGAATGAAATTATGTGGAAAAACCGATGATGTACAACTATGGAAACTGCTCTGGGCCCTCCCCCTTCTCTCTGTCTCTGTCTCTCTCTCTGTCAAAAACAATAAAAATAGATCTTTAAAGTGGCTATAAACTAAAATTTTTAAAGTAGGTAGAAATTACCATATACAAGTTCTGAAAAACATCTTGCCTCAAGTTCCTAGGGTCTTGCATGTTCATTGTCATTCAACAAATACCGGTATTTATTTAGTGCTTACTATTGCCGGACACCGCAGGGCCCTGAGCACATCAGAATGCTCAGAGATAAGTAAAGCAAACACATAAATATAACATAACAAAAAATAAAGACATGCATTGCTATCTCTCCCTATAAGCTAAATAATCTATAAAATATTATTGAATGAAATGCTGGTTTATTATAACCTAATATCCATAAGCATAGCTTTTATTTACCAACTGGCAGCTAATGCTTAATCCAAGGAGGTCTAATATAAAATTCATAGTGAAAAATCTGGTCCTGAGAGTTCCTGCAATCACAGAGTGTTGGTTAATTTTAATAAAGTTCTACAAGTCGACTTTTTTCCAACATTAAAAAAAAAATTTTACATGCTCATTATGCCACCAATCTGAAGTCTGGGGGGCAAAGACAGAAAAGATAAATGAAACTAGACATTGGATGTGAGTCTTTGAAATGGAAGATCAGAAACTCACTTCCAGAAGTTAATGGTCTTCATTAAAGAACAAAAAATAAATGTAAAATTAAATTTCAACGAGCTTTGAAATCCTCTGCCTCAAAAACATGACATTATTAAAAGTAAACAGAAGTAAAAAAAAAAAAAAAGAGAGAGAGAAAATGAGAGACACAACGTATGCATTTAGACTATGAGAAATTCTAATGCTACCTTGAGTTCTTTGCAGAATGATTTTAATTCTTGGTTTTGCAAAATAAATGTATCCATTACAAGTAACTGAAGGATCAAGGAAACCAGACAAATGACTATACAAATGTGGATTGCCTGACTACAGTGGGGCAGGAACAAATGTGTGGGTGCTCTTGCCTTCCATCAGAGCAAGCACACTCTGTCCCTTGTAATTTAAAAAGTCTTCAGAACTTATGACCTATACAGACAATGAGCACATGTGACTCAGTGATCTTAAAGGAGACAAAAACATGGTAGTAGGAAGCCCAATGTTAGAACAACATGTTCAGTCATAGACACAGGGCAGAGAGACACAGAAAGTCAGATGAAGCACAACACAGTGAGCAAGCAAACCAAGGGCCCAGTTGAAAAAGAAACTTGCTTTTGATTCTAGGAAAACTTCCAATTGAAAACATACATTTGCCAGCTTCTTAAAAAGAGGCTGGCAAATTCTTCCTTAGTTTGGAGAAGAATCACAGCAGTGGGTATTTCAGTTATGCAAATTAAAACTAAGTAATCACCCATTGTTCTAGAGAATGATCTGAAATTACTTCCAGGTTGTATATTGTTGGTTGCTAAATGCAGAAGGTGGCTACCCAGATACCTATCAGCATATGCAAACTGACTAGTAGCAGTCTAAGAGAAAGGAAGGCATGGGGAAGAGAAAGAGAAAGAGAAGAATAAGAAGAGGCTAGAGGGTTTTCAAACTTAATTTGGTTTGATTGTAGAAAGATACCCTTCCAGAGTATAGAATTATAGGTTGACAGGCGATTTCTTTCAGTATTATTAATGTAAAGCTATTGCTCTGCTATCTCCTTGACTGCATTGTTTCTGATGAGAAATCTCATTTTTATCTTGTCTTGTCTCTTTTCTGGCTGCTTATAAGATTTTTCTTTTTATCACTTGGTTTTGGACAATTTCTTAAGAATGTGCCTTAGTGCAATGTTTTTTTTTGTTTTTGTCAACACATTACACAGATCTGTTTTTTAGCACTACTTTTTAGAGCAGTTTTAAACAGACAGCAAAATTAGGAGGAAAATACAGAGATTTCCCATACCACTATTCTTTCTGTATCACTCTTGCAAAACATGTATTGTTGCCCTGTGACCATATACTTTAAATTTTAGTAAGTCAATTTAAGGTGGAGATTGCATCCTATTTCTTACAAAATTTTTCTAAAAATTCTGTTTTTGTCATATATTCATGGTGTTATGTGAAAATATAGCTTGAAACTGCAACATAATAGTCTCATCCTCCTGATTTAATTACCATCCACTCCCCACAGTGGATCCTACATTATTACCTCCTGCATCCTGATTTCACAAATACTGCTACGGCACACATCTATGAATATGTTCCTTCATGGACCTGTGTGAGAATTCCTCTTTCAGGTTTTATCTTCTATTAACTGCTTTTTTTTAACATGTTCTTTTTTCTTTCTTTTTTTCTTGTTTTCAGTGATCTGAGGCAGTTCTCTGCTTATTTTAAATACTATTTAATTGTTGGTTTTGGATTTTGATAATAACTTCACCCATTTATCCTTTCTCTGTCACTCTGTCCATGGTGTCAGGATTCAGGACTGTGGGACGTAAGGGAAATCTGAGGAACCTTGCATAGCTCTTATCTACAGGACACAACAGAATTGTGAGCATCTGTCTTCGTTTAGTTTCCCAGTAAGCCTAGTTTCATCAAGCGATTGAGTTGAATGACTGCACTTACACCTACGACTACAACCTGAAACGAAAAAGAGATCCTTAATGATGTTCACAGAGACAAAGCCATGGGACGGTCCCAGAGGTGCCTTTCCTATAAATGTATCTGGTTTCATGGCCCTTTAAAAAGCCATTCAACTATCACCCCTTCATAATGGCACATAACCAAGCCATGTGCTATGAGTTATTAATAATCAGAATGAGGTCAAAGTGAAGAGATAAGAAATAGCATTCATTAGCGTGGGTGTCCAGGGGGTCATTAAGGTGAGTCCCCAGAAAAGTAATATAGAGCTATTGCTTTCCAGACTGATTTAGAAATGCTGCAAGATACTAAAAAAATAGTTTCAGTGAATTTCCTAGTGTTAAATGAATCTTAATTCCTGTTAATACTGTTAGAGGGCAGCTTAATGGAAGAATTTTGATAGAAATGTGAAACAGGTTTGGTGCCAGATATTTCTTTCATATTAAACTAAAGTTATCCATGTACATTTTTCAAGTGGACATAGTCCTAATGCATTAAGAAGAACCACTGTGACCTTGGTCTTTGCCTGTACATCTTTGATTAAATTACATTTTAGCAATATGGCCATTTCTCTAGTTTTGTTTCATTTCTCACCAAAAATTACGTATCATCCCAAAAAAGTTAATGTTAGCTTGGACTAATTCTTAATATAATTCTCTGCCAATATTTCCATTTCAGAATTGTAATATATCTATATCTTTTATATGCTCGTATTAAATGGCAGTGTGCTATGAATGCCACTAATGTTCTAATAACAAAAATTAAGGTTTTTTTTAAGATTTATTTTTTTTCTTGTTTTTGGCAGAGAGAGAGAGACAGGGACAGAGAGAAGGGGGAGGGCCCAGAGCAGTCTCCATAGTTGTACGTCATCATTTTTCTACATAGTTTCATTCCACACAGGGGGGTGGAAGCTGTGCAGGGCAGGAACCCAGGCAGGGGCCTCCCACATAGGAGACATACCCACGTGAGCTGGGGGCCTCCTACATGAGAAGCACACCGGGTGCCGGAGCTGAACTGAGGGCCTCCCACATGGGAAGCTCACCCGGGCATCTGGGTCCATTTGGGCCAAGGCCTGGACTCGATCGTTGGACCCCAGGGCTACAAGACAAGCACTCAGCCCACTGAGTCATCCAGGCATCCCCAACAAAAATGAATTTTAATGATCTATCAATTGACATTAAATTCTACTTTAATTTTATTGAAAGCTATATAAATACAAATAATAATAATAACTGTAATGTAGTCATTAGAGTTATTCATTTTCTTAACTGGGAAGTGATACTTCCAACTGTCCCGCTGTTGTTGTTGTTGTTGTTGTTTTGCAGAGTTTTTTACACCCCAAGTTTATGCACTGTTACAAATTCCAATTGGTGAAACAAATGTTTTTCTTTGGGGAGGGGGGAGAGATTACAAAGAAGGGAAAGATGGCAGAAGAGGTGAACCAGAATTGCACCTGAAATTCAGGCAGATACATTTTAGTGTCCTAAGGCAAATACATTTTAGGGAAAAAAAAAATTAAGAGCCTGGTCACTGATACCATAGTATAAAGCATGATCCTATACTCCTTGGAAAGTCTCTGTGTGACTCCGGGGATTATAAAATACCAATTTCAAGACTGCTAATTTAAACTATGTACATTTAATTTACGTTTTTTGTTACCTGAAGCCAATTGCAATTAATGAATATGTCTGGAAACATATGAACACTGCCATGGCACTCCAGGCTGAAGAGACAGCCTGACCATTGCTTGCCCACAACGCTGGACAGGACCACAACTACTCCACCACCAACTACAAAAGTGTGCTGATGACCCTCCCTGCTTACCAGGTTCAATCTCAACGCCTAGGCTCTAACCATGCCAGTTCCCACCTCACCATGAATCTGCAACAACTCCAGCTCATCTTCTGATCCTGCCTGTTACCAGTCCTTTCAGCTGAAAATAAAGTCCAGATGCTCAGTCGTTAACAGTGGCCTCCACGAGGATACAAAGCCTCCAAGGGCAGGGCCTGATCTGCTGCTATTGGGACACCCCAATCAGCAATGCCTTAACACATACTTTCTGTCAAAAGTTAATAAAGGTTATCCATTTTTTTTATTTATGATTGCTTCTCAGCCTTTGGGCTAAGATCATGTGTATTTTTCATTTATGAAAATGTAATTTACTATATATTAAACACATTATAAATATTTATAAATTATTTCATTTACTTATATAAATATGTTTACCTTAATAAGTATTAACTAAATACTAATTTAAATTAAATTGACATTAAATAATAAAGGTTGCTTAATAAAATCCCCCTTTCAAATCATTCTCCAGACTATATGTAATTTGATAATATAGTAGCATAATTATAATTAATTACAATAATATTGCACGCCAAACAAAGCCCTCCTTTGTGTCCACTATTCATAGGTTTATGGAGTCCTGAATAACTTGCTTCTTCTTAGCTCTCCTGACTTTACCTCATCTTTCCTGTGATCACAGTCTACAAACGATACTCATAACAGGTGTCTATGCTTTTAGATTATATGGGCCACCAAGGACTGTATATGTAATTGGTAATATATAATGATCAACTAAGATTTACTTAATACAGAATCATTTAAAGTCCTTTTTATTTAAAAAAAAAACGAGGGCAGAATTATCCTTCACCCTCCCAATAGGAACCAAGCAGACATATTTGCAACTTTTATTTTTAAAAAGCACTTACAAGTTTTGCTAATCCAGATTGCTGATTATTTCAGGTTTCAATTTTTTTCCTCATAAACTAGAGGATGTTTCCCCCTGCAGGTAAACTCAAGTAATTTCACAGAAAACAATATTGGGAACAGTTATATTTTTGTTGGGGAGGAAACATAGGCCTCACCTAAAAAGGACTCCTAAGAAAAGGCATCTTGGAGGAAGTAGCTATTAAATACCTCTGCACACCTTTTGACAAATCTAGGTGAAGAGCATATGTTCACTGTTTCCTCCATCCAGTATACCTCAAACAAGTGCAAAGCATAAAACGTCCTCCTTGTGGTTTGCCCTTGGAACAGCCATGAATCTCTGTGTTGAAGAGCAGGAATATTTGAGATGGCTGAGAAGGTGAGGTAGCTTGTGACTGATTCCTATAATGCTGTGATGGTTTGAGGTTCATTTTATTGTCATTATTCTCCCATCTCAGAGTGCACATGTTTATGTATTCAACTTTTAACATTTCATTTGCTCATCCACTTGGTTTTTTGCTTTGATGGGTCATATAATGTAAGGATCTAATGATATTTCTTTCCCAAAATTTTAAGCAGTTTTCCTAGATGTATTCGACATTTCATCTACATTGACCTACACAGGTTTCAATCTGACAGCTCATTTCTCTACAAAGATTAAAATTTCAGATACTCAGTGAGTGGATGAGGTAACCAGAAAATTAGTCAAGGTAGCTGCCCCATACCAAAGTCAGCAAAGGATGTACTCCCCCATCCTGTTAGAGCAGGAAACAGAAACCCTTCTAGATATTTCAAGCAGAAAGGGATTTAGGACAGGAAATTCTCTACACATGTTATACTGCCTCACAAAGAATGCCATCTTTATATACATATATATACATACACATATATTTTTTTAATATTTTATTTATTTATTTTTGACAGACAGAGAGAGAGAGAGAGAGAGAGAGAGAGAGAGAGAGAGAGAGAGAGAAACTGAGCTGGGGGAGCTCCCAGCTCAGCACATGGTTCTGCACGGGCCGGGGCCGGGATTTGATCCCGGGTCCTCGGCGCTGCAAAGTGAGCGCTTACCCCACTGAGCCATCCCAGCTTCCCCGAAGAACGTTCTAAAGAACACTTTTTGTAATGAGTACAGTGACATAATCATAGCTGAGGTATCTTACCTTACTTAACATTTGTGTTATATAGAATTTCATGCAATCCTGATGTTCATCTGATTTAGTGAGGACTGGGCATTCATGTGGACACGCAGGGTTCCTAGTAGGATCTCTCTTATCGAGCAATCTAGAAGCTTTGGCCTAGAGGGGGCCTTTTATATATTGGTCAGTCAGTACTGCCTAACTGCATCAGCTCCAACAGAAGAGGGTCAATGTGTGCTCATCACTAAAAAACCCAACACTAATTGCAACAGCAGGAATAAGAATAAAATATTAATAAATATTAACTGAATGAATATAAGGGGTCTATATGAGATCCTACATTGTACATGAGACTCTCAAATTAGGAGTGAAAGGTGACTTGTAACCTACTACTGTTATCTTTCCTGAGAATGGCTTCTATAGCTTACTGTAGGATGTCAGTATCATGGTATAGAAGGTGATTGTGAAGAATGTTTAAATGTGTAAGACACAACCGATTAAACCAGTTTTTACTACATGACCCTGGAATTCTAGTTCCAGTAGTAATCCACATGCTTCTTAAAATTTTCTGGCCACATCACATTATATTTTATTTCTTCATATGTTTGTTTCCTCTACAGTATTATGATTTCTTTAGGTCAGGGACCATATTCATAGGCATCTTTCTAGCACACAGGGTATGTTCAATAAATGCTTGTTGAATTGAATATAAACATTTTCTCCTTGGGTTATTATCCCTGGTGATTTTCTTTCCAGTTAGTCATGAGTCCTCTACATTACTGAAATAATGAAGCAACTGAGACTTTCACTGGTGTTTTATCTCTAAGATCTTTTTTTTTTTTTTTTGGCCTAAGAGCTTGGCACAGTCAAGAGATAATTTTGTAAGTTTGGCTCTTGGTATAAATACTTTGCAACCTTATGTAACACCTTAATGTCTTGGCCAAGTAGGAGCTGGGGCTGAGGTGCTTATAGGTAGTGAATTTTGATGCAGGAATGATTGGCTCACAGAAGGGCTGTTTCTTTCTTCCATATACAAAAGGTAGCATAGTGTACTCTTATAAATTGGTTTTTCACTTACAACATATCCTGGAAATTACTCCTTGTCACTTATTAGTTTGTTTTGGTTTTGTTTTCCTCATTCCTTACAGTTGCATAATACTCTATGGTGTGGATGTGCTACTTTATTCAACTAGTTTCCCATGTGCGAACATTTAGGTTGTTTGCCATATTTTACATTTACAAATTATGCTGCAATGAACAGCTGTTCATATATACTTTTATTTCCATTTGCCTGGCACACATTTGCCACCCATTTATATTTTACCTTTATGAATCGCAGAGTCTGTCTCTTCAGTAGATCAGAGTTGGAATCTGTGTTGTGAGCCAATCTGAGGTAAGACCATTTACAGCAATCTTACTATTTTAGGATGTAATTACTATGTGTATTTTCTTCGTAGGACTTTTTTGTTTTCTTTTAGTATTTTACAAGATTGTAATTTTGCTGTAGTGAGTACCTTCTTACTCATATCTTTTATAAGGTTTTAGTCCGTTTTCTTATTTGACATTTACAATCCGGTTTGTCGGTTATTAATGGCATCCTCTGCCAGCTAACTTCCATTTACAAACCAAAAAGTTTATTCCACCTTCCTCTTTCCTGTCCCCTTCTCCCAATTTCAGTCACATTTTCCTTGTTATAAATATAGCACTTATATATTGATACCACTAGCCAGACCTTTTAGCCTTAGATCTACAATTAAATTGATGACATGCTCACCATCATTGCTTTTGCTAGTTTCCTTGGTTATATCTTCAATAAAAGCTCCTCATCTAGTAGATTCCTCAAGAAGCCTCAGGAGGATATTCTGAGTTCTTACAAGGGGGTTGTTTTGTTTGCTTTTTCATATTGTCAAATGTTTGAGAATATTTCAGTTTAGAATATGGTGTAACTGCTTTCTGCTATTTAGTGTTTGGAATTTTGAGGAAATTTTCATCAGCTGAGGTTCTTTTTATGTTTTACTTTTATAGTGGTTTTATATTAAAAAAATGTATACTGCTTGTGTCTATTTGCTTCACAGCTAGAATAGGCAGTTTTGAGTGGGTTATAAGATTCTGAGTTCAAGAATGTGCTCTGCTCAATGTAGTCAAGTGCAATTTTTTGGGTTAAATTTATTGGGGTGACATTGATTGATATCAATTACATTGTTTCCAGGTATACAATTCTACATCGTCTATGTATTGCATTATGTGCTCACCACCCAGAATCAGCTCTCCTTCCATCACCGTATGTTTGATTGGGAATCCCTCCCTACTCCCCCAAGTGTGATTTCTTCAAAAGATTTTTTTTGTGGGTGACAAGGGTTGTATGCCTTTTCTTTTATGGTTCTCGTTTGTTTTACAGGATGCTAAACTTCCCCTTTAGTGTTTTTTCCCTTCACCACCCAGAATCCTTTTGACCCTCCTCTCCAAGAAGAGACCCCCCCCCACACACACACACACTACTTGTACATATATTTTTTTCAGTATATTCAGATGGAGCGGATTGTTAGCTCATCCTTATGCTCTCTATACCCATTTTTTAAATGTAGTTTTTCAAACCCCTCAACATGTCCCCTACTCTCCAAAAAGGTTTGCATCAAGAGCTCAGAAATAACCTTCTGGATGAACAAAACTAGAGGCATACACTTCCTGATTTCAAACTATTACAAAGTTATAGTAATCAAAACATACGGTATTAAAATAAAAACAGACACATAGATCAATTAAACAGAATAGAGAGCCCAGAAGTAAACCCACTCATATATCATCATTTAAATTACAACAAAGTAGCTAAGAAGAAAAAATGGGAAAAGGTCAGTCTCTCCAATAAATGATGTTGGGAAAAACAGACAGCCACATAGAACGAACAGGACCAGTAACTCAAGATAAGGAGTTAAGATCAGGTACAAGACAAAGATGCCCACTCTCATCACTTTTATTCAACATAACATTGGAAGTCCTAGCCAGAGCAATTAGGCAAGAAAAAGAAAGAAAAATCATTCAAATTGGAGAAAGAAGTAAAATTGTTTCCATTTACAGACAACATTAATATTATACATTTAAAACTCACTAAAGATACCACCCAAAACTGTTAGAATAAATGAATTCAGGAAACTGCAGAATACAAAATAAAAATACAAAAATGACTGCATTTCAATACACTAGCAACAAACTATCAGAAAGAGTAATTAATAAAACAAAACCATTTACAAGTGCATCATAAAAAATAAAATACTAGGAATATATATAACCAAGGAAGTAAAATACCTCCACACTGAAAATTAAGACACTGATGAAACAAACAGAAGACACAAATAAATGAAATGATATACTGTGTCATGGATTGGAACAATAAATATTGTTCAAATGGTCATACTCACCAAAGCAATATGCAGATTCTATGTAATCCCTATCAAAATTCCAAATGGTATTTTTCACAGAAATAGAGAAAACAATGCTATAATTTGTATGAAACCATGAAAGACCCCGAATAGTC
The DNA here is from genome assembly GCA_004027555.1 of Craseonycteris thonglongyai. Classification (NCBI taxonomy): domain Eukaryota; kingdom Metazoa; phylum Chordata; class Mammalia; order Chiroptera; family Craseonycteridae; genus Craseonycteris; species Craseonycteris thonglongyai. The sequence goes on from PVKE010007500.1 coordinate 26,307, forward strand.
AAAGCAATCTGGAGAAAGAAGAACAAAGCTAGAGGTATGATACTTCCTAATTTCAAACTATATTACAAAGCTACAGTAATCAAAACAGAATGATATTAGCATAAAAACAGACACATAGGTCAATGGAACAAAACAGAGAACACAGAAATAAACCCATGCATATCTGGGCAATTAATGTACAACAAAGGAGCCAAAATTATACAGTAGGGGAGGGATGTCTTAAAGAGGTTGGGTAAGAAGATAGCCACATGCATAATGAAACTGGATCCCTGTAACATACACAAAATGAAGTAAAAACTTGAATTTAAGACAAGAAATCATAAAACTCCTAGAAGAAAAGGGGTAAGCTCCTAGAGTTCAGTCCTGGAACAGTTTGGTGTTTGCCAGAGGTGGGAGCTTTGGGGTGAATGAAATAGGTAAAGGGGTCAAAAAATACAAACTTCCAGCTATAAACTAAGTTATTAAATGGAAAGTACAGCATGACTGTGGTTAATAATACTGTATTGTATATTTGAAAGTTGCTGAGAGAGTAAATCTTAAAAGTACTCATCCCAAGTAAAGCATAATAACTGTGTGGTAATGAATTTTAACTTTTTAACTAGATTTATTTGGTGGTCCTTTTAACAATATATAGATATTGTATCATTATTTTGTACACCTGAAACTAATATAATGTGAAATATATCTCAATTAAAAAAAAAAACACCCTCCTGGAATTTGACACCCATATTTATTTTTACTTAAGGTAGTATGCAAATTGTAGTGTTGCTAGCTATGCTGAAGCTATGGATTATGTGGAGCTTTGTTTTTATTCTGTGTAATCTCTAGGAAAACATGTGGAGATTTAGTTTTTGGTGACCTCTATTATCCTTTTACTAATAGGTTCCAGATTTTTTTCTGCTTAGCCAACTGATTTTAGGAACCCCCCCCCGCCCCACCCTCCACACACACACACACACACACACACACACACACACACACACACCTCCATGATACAAAAGATTAAGAGATAGCAGTTTGGCACAGAGTCCTCTAGACTGTCATATTCCATTTTCACTTAACAGTGGTGCTGCTGGACAAGTTCACCTTTATTTGGCAATCAGGTAACACCCTCTTCATGAAGGTCAGTCTTCATTAATCCTAATCACTAGCTAAGAGCTATTTCTCAGAATGGCAAATTATCTGCCTAAGAGAACATGCCTTTGTCCCAAATCTTAAGTATTCACTGTGTTTTTCCTATAAGGGATTATATAATACATGTTTCACACACACATATCATAGTGATACTATCCAAGTACACTGAACCTGGTGAGTCAAAAGTGATGCACTATATAGCTGCTTGCATTACTGCATTTACCACTTGGGTTTAATTTGCCTTGGATCCCTACTCGAAACCCATTAAGTTCTGGTCACTGAGTTAATAAATTAGTGTATGTTTCACTAATGTCTTTGTTTAGATTATGGTTCCCTAGAGATCTTCTTTTTGTTTCTGAAGAGTTATACTCATGTCTTCTTACTTTAGAAAATTTTAGATTGATGACTGATAAGACTACAGATAGACAGATTGATCATTGTACTGCCTGAAGGAAACTTTTAAAGTTTGATCTCATCTTCTTTCGTCATAATCACTTAGTTTTTTGTATAACCTTTCAGTTTTGTCTGCAAATATAAGCACACACAAATGTTTTCTCCCTCTTTAGCCAAAATATAGCACAGTGTATTACACACATTTCTGAATCTTGCTCTTTTTTCAATTATATCTCTTTTTATATTAGGAATAAAAGAGCATCCTTATTCTTTTGTATAATGTCTTAATATGCACCAATAAGTGTATTATTTTATTTAATTAGTCCCCTAATCATGAGTATTCAGGTTACAAACCATGTTTCAATGAACAGCCTTTTACATATGTAATTTCACATATATATACATGCAAATATATTCCAGAACTAGGGTTGCTCGATAAAAATAAGTATTATTTGTAATTTTAGATGATGGGTACCAAATTACTCTGTATTAATATATTATGTATACCAATTTATAATCCCACTGGCAATGTATGAGAATGCTCATTCCCTAAATGGTTTACCAAAAGTTTATCAAACTTTTTAATTTCTGCAAATCTATACTTAATTTGCATTTCTCTTATGAGATAAAGCCTCTTTTTATAAGTTTAAGGGCTATCTGTCATCTGCCTGTTCACATATTTTATTCATTTTTCTCTTGAGTGGATGATCTTTAATTGATATCTGAAAATATTAGAGATTAGCCCTTTGTGAAATTATTTGCAACTACTGTTCAAGTTTATCATTTGCCTTTTGACATACCCCTTGTTGATTTCTTCCCATTCAGGCTTCTTTTTAAATTGGACCTACCAATATTTTCTATTACGGCTTCTAGATTTTCAGAGAGATCTTTCCTACTACAACACTGTAAAAGAAAAACTGGAGAAGAGAAAGTTAAACCTTCTGCTTACTCTTTCATATAGCTATACAGTGAGATGAATAGCAAAATTAAAGCGAGAATCAAAGAGTGGAAAGATTTTTGTCTCTATCGATTATGTAAGCCATCATTAGAAATTCATTATAAATCTATACTACTAAATTATTACATAATCAAGATGACCTGTATCCATTAATTATTCATAAAAGGGGAAACTTCACTGGGATCATCAACAAACTATTTCTATTGGCCTTGAAAAGGATTTTTGTTACTATCTTTCATAAAACTAACAATTTTTTACAGTAGCCTTTGTTTCGGTCCCATGAAGAAATGCAGCCTGCCTATGACTGTACTATCCAGAAAAAAAAAAAGTTGTTCTCAAGAAAAGGCCAAACTCATTGTGATAGCTAATCTTTTGTGCATACTAATAATGAAAAATAAAACACGTGCATATGAGAAGCATCACATATTTAATGTCAAAAAATTTGAATTCAAGTACAAAAATTAAACAACACATGATTTCAACATTAAAAAACCGTAACACTTATTACTCAAACAAATATACAATGAATATCAAAAACACAAATAAAGCATAACTATAAAAATCTTAAATACATTAACAGCAAAATTATAATTTATTTCTATAACAAATAATTATTAACTAAAATATTTATAGCTGTTTTTAAGGACCACAATGGTTAATTGCATTTTTTCCTTAGTACTGCATAAAATTTGCATCCTAATCTTTTTGTCCTTCATTCCATTCTACATAATAGATGCTTCTGGTTATATAACTGTTCTAATCTCTAATACAGATAGTGATCCTCAGTAATCAAATCCAGTACAACCATTGTCTGCAATTGCTTTAATATTGTAAAATTCTATGTAGCAAAGTTATTATGCAAAAATTTAACATAAACTACTAAATTCTATTGCCCACTTAGGAATCAGAAGTATTTAAAATCCCAAAAGTTTAAAAAGAATAGTAGTTTGTTATACCATTATCAAGAGAAAGCACTGAGTTAACTTTTTAAACTTATTTTTTACAAGTTCTACAACTGTGGGTTATTGTGAATTATGGCTGATGTTTATTTTACTATGTTAAAATAAATATATATTTATCATTTTAAAACCAAATGTGCAAACCCGATTCTAAAATAAAACAGTATTTTAATTTGCATGCATTACAAAGAAACTTTCATATTCATTTTACTGTATTTTCTTCAGAAGAATGAGGTCTGATGGGAGATATAGAGTCGCTGTCCAACATGACCGCCATTAGCAAGTGATATTGTTGGTGACAAGGAATAGCTTGGATAAGAATAAGGCCTCGTAGTATAAGGAAGCACGCTGGGAGTCCCAGAAGAGAGGGTAGCACTAACAGGGGAAAGACTATTTATTGAGCTGCGACGGAAATTGTAGTCTGTAAATAAATACATGAAGAATTATGCTGCACATCTTTATGGATACAAATTTTAGTCAAAGAGAGAAAGCATTAAAACTATAATCACAGTTAAATATAATGTTTTCACATTCAAAATCCTGGTAATACTTATATTGTTAATAAAGATTGTTTCAACCTTTACAATATGGCAAATACTGACAGTTTTATCAGTCAATATTGATTCTTTCACTGACAGTGCTTCCGAGATCTTACTAAAATGCATTCTTGAATATCTATTTCCTGGGTACCTATTGATTTTTTGTTATTTCTTTTTTCTTTTCTTTTCGTTTTTTATCATGTAAAAAGGAAACCTCTGATTTCTCTTGCTCTGCAAAGATGCTCCTTTTAAATTTGGTTCTGAAGCTAAAGGTTAATCCATGAAAAAAAGTAACACTAAATTCATATTTGTCTCTTTTTGAAACTGTATTATGTATCAAACCAGCAGAAACATTTGCCTCTGGACTGCAAAAACTAAATGCCCAGTATTTCATTATTTAAATATGAATATAATCATTTATACACTCAGCATACCAACCTAACATTAGCATCCTACTTGTACCATAAGAGTAAAACATCTTTATAAAATAAACATCAAGAAACCATTATCAATTTATATTATAGAATAATTTAATAATTAAACCAAATTTTTACAAAAAAAATGTTTTAAATATTACTGTTCCACAATAAACATTCATTTTATGAAGCAATGATTCCCTGATTCATTAATTATAATGTTTATTAATGTGTGTGAATATTAAAGACCAAATTTGCAAATCCTGTGCTTTCCAAAAACTCAACTATGTTCTTTAGTGTAAAATAAGTGAAGAGTGTGATAATCAGTTATGGAGTTTCTAAGAAAGTTCGAAAAGGAATTAGGTCAGCTAATGTACGGGTAAGGTTTTTTCCTTATTTTTTGAGAACTATAAATGAGACCTAAAACATACAAACATCAACTTAATGTTTTCATGGGACTTAATATTTTAGCCAACAGGAATAAGATCAACAGCAGAAGAATAAGCTCAAGCAACATCAGAAAGGACCTAGTTAAGAAAAAAAAATGGAAAAAATAAAAATCAATATAGGTTTAGCATTGTAAAACTCCAATTAGAATAATTTTATAACCTTAGTATTTTCCTTAAAGGTACCATAAGACTAATAAAAGCAATTTGTTCCAAGAAGACATAAATACATTCAAAGTATCCACTACAAAACATCTTCAGGATTTTGAAAATGGATAAGGAATTACTTTGACACCAAAGTGGAATAACTCCAGGTATGACAGGATTCTCCTCTTAAAGGACCCACTTTGTGTGAAGGGTTATGGTACTGAGTATAAACAGAAAGCTTAATGCTCCTATAATTCAAATAATTGCTTTTAAAAATGTTCTGATTCTCTACTCATAAAGACAATTACACAAATACAGCCAATTCCCTTTTAGCCATGCACCTATGAAACAACTAGCTCTTTCCAATTTTAACAAGGTAGTTATAAACAAGATGTAGAAAACTTGATTTTTGTACAGTTACATTTCTGTAGATGGAGAAATGTTTTTCAGAAAAAAAATCAGTTTCTCTTTGGGTTTATATACAAGAGCTAATGCAGCCTATTCATGACTCATAAATAGAAGAGCTATCTTCAGAGAAGATTACACAAAGACAGCCAGACAAGTGGCTAACAGCATAGTGCTTAGGTCTGAAAATGCGTGTTTCTGATAGTACCTACTTATAATCCTTTAATTTGAAAATACATTAATCAACTGCTGTATTCTCACATATTTAAGGAGGCTATAATAGAAAATTAAAAATTGACATTGATGACTTTGTCCACACAGGATAAATCAAGAGAAGAAAAATGTCCTCAAATACTACAAGATTAGGATACAAAAAGCCTCAGATGTTTGTAAGATTTACAATATTTCATAAAGCTGTGCAACCAAAGCCACTATCAAGAATACTGTCATTGTTCTACAGAACTCTGTACCTATTAGCAGTCACTCCCCATGCCCTTTCCAGCAACCCATCAACCACTAATTTTTCTGTTTCTATAGATTTGCCTCTTCTGGATTTTTCATATACCAGTAAATTAAATCACAAAATTTATGTGGTCTTTTTTAACTGGCTTCTTAGCATAATGTTTTCAAGGTTCATCCATGTTGTAGTATGTATCAGAACTTATTTCCTTTTTTTACTCATTGTATGGATATACCACATTTGCTTATCCATCAGTCAATGGACATTTAGGTTGTTTCCACCTTTTGGCTATTATGAATAATGCTGCTAAGAGACAATGTAATGTGTACAAGATTTTGTGTGGACATAAATACCTAGGAATGGGATTGCTGGTACATATGGTAATTCTATGTTTAGCTCTTTGAGGTACTACCAACTATTTTCCAAGGCATCTTAAACCATTTTACATTCCCAACAGTAATTTATGAGAGTGAATCACCTGATATTTTGATCTATGAAATACATTTCCCAAACCTTTGATACATACTTTAAGCATGTCTTTTGATTTTTATAAAAAATTAAAATTTTTTTAAAAATGTCCTCATTTAACCACTTTATTACTTTAATTTCTAACATTCAAATAGCCATAACTGAAATAACACAATAACTTTCCTTCAATGAACCACTAAATTGCACTTGCAAAACAAAGGTAATTTTAACAGCACTGTATATACTCAGAACGTAAAATGTGACTGGCTAGATTCAAACATAGAGATAGAAATCATCTATATTAAAATATAAATAACATTTATCATTTATTATTTTTTACTTTTCATCCTAGTGCAGAAAAATCAAAAGCTACGTATAAAATAAAAGAAAGAATTTTCAGAATTGCTAGTTACTAAAATCCATGAAATACTTAAATATCATTAATTGTAAATTTTTAAGTGATGCTTTGGCTGAAACTCATTAGTATTATCAAATTCACTGGTATTTTTTATCTCACTTACTTTTCCTATTAATTATATTTGGACAAAATTTAAAAAGGTATTTTTTTTCCTCTACTTAATTTTTCCTATCAGGCAACTGACAGCAAAGGACAAGAAGAAGACATAAAGTTACCAATGTTTTCTTCTAAGAGTAGGCCCAGAGTGGATTATGTCAGTCAGTATTTCTGTATTAGATAATTTATAGGCGGCTTTGAGTATTCTAAACCTAATAATGGATAGCTAGGTAAAAAAGTTATGGGCTATAACTGCTTCCTTATAATGTTCTAATTGAATAATTCTCTATTTTTATAAGAGTAATGATAGTTTTAAGATTCAATCTTTGAGGAAAAGTCACCTATTTTTGTTTTTAACTAAATTATTTCTAAATTTACAATATACTTTTTCCATATAATTTTGAAAGAGTGATTTGGGTTTCAAGTTTTCACTAAAATTTTGACAGTGTATAACAATTATAAACATAAGATCCATCAAATATCTGTATTTATTTTTAAGAAATTGCAGTAGTTTCATTCTAAATTATCTGAAGATTATAATTTAAACATTCAAACACAAGGGTTTGAAATTCTAGGGGAAGCCGGGATGGCTCAGTGGGTTAAGCGCTCACTTTGCAGCACCAGGGACTGGGGATTGAATCCCGGGGCCATATGCTGAGCTGGGGAGCTCCCCCAGTTCAATTCTCTCTCTGTCTCTGTCTCTGTATCTCTCTGTATCTCTCTGTATCTCTCTCTCTCTCTCTCTCTCTCTCTCTCTCTCGTCAAAAATAAATAAATAAATTCTAGAAAATGCAAACTAGTCTATAGTGAAAGCTATCAGATCAGTGGTAGCCTGGGAAGAGTGTACAAAGAGGAATGGATTACATTTGGAGTGATAAAAATGTTTGTTTTCTTGACTGTGGTGTCATTTAACAGAAAAATGCATAATACTGCCCAAAATGTGCTCTTTAACTATGTGCATTTTCTTGTATTTCAATTATACTTCAATATAGTTATAAACAAACCCAAGTGTTCAGGTTACCTTTCAGAGTGTTTCTCAAACTACATCCTATACAATTGAAGTACCTCAAAACAAGAATCCCTCAACCAAAAAATATCTTAGGAAAAATTTAAAGATGAGTTAAAGAGGTTGTTACTATAATTATTCAATATGCTAATATGCAGTATGATTTCCCAAGGGGAGTATTCAGTACAGTTTGAACTTAAAAACAATTATATCCCTGAACAACTTCGCAAATCAGTTTGGGAAGAACTTTAATAGAGGTAATACATAATAGAAAAATGTTAAAAACAGGAAAATTCATAAAATATTTTAAACAGTGATTACAAAGACAAATCCCTTCAGAAGTCAAGATGTAACAAACAAAAAACTTCAAAGAGAACCAAATGGAAAACATACGTTGTTTGGCTATTTGTACTGAAATTAAGCCTGGTTGCTTTCCTTTCAAAAAGCTGGAGACCAATTAAAGTAAATAGAGAGCTTCCAGTTTGCTACTTTTGTATTAAGAAATTAATTATGTCAAATTCCTTGTAATGCTAGTTTCTAAACCATTGGGAAAGAGAGTAATAGAACAACAGGCCTGTAAGAGGAGAACCATGATTTGAGCTGCAGCAATCTAGGCTTCAATATAACTCAAAAAATTGTAGCTCACTAGAAACACTGTATGTGCAAAAGCAAAGATATGATAAAAGCCTTAGAAAAGACAACTTTTTTCAAGCTTAATTTCTATTTGTAAAATTAGTCCTCATAATTCAAAATTTCTAACATAAAACCTTATAGAAAAAGGCAGTTCTGAGGATAGCATCACATATTTGAATTTTTATGCTAAGATTAATTTCTCTAAAATAGTTATAAGTCTCAAGAATAACCAACATATTTCCTTGTATCTGCAGTATAAGTTATATTAATAAAAGCTAATATTTATTGAGCCCTTACTAATTACCAAAAATAACTATATATGATCTGCACTATTTAATCCTTACAAGATAAGTGCTATTATTTTCTTCTTTAACAACAAGATAACCAAGCCACATAAAGGTAAAGTAATTTACTCAAGAACACAGAACTAGTACACGAACTGTTATCCAGGGAGCCACAATATTCTTTTTACCTCTACATGTGAAAAGGGAGTCTAGATAGTAATAACCTTTACTCACTACATTTAACTTCCTACTCAAACTTATTCTCAGTACCATGTTCAAAAAACTAAACAGTGAATCCTCAAGATCATAACTTTTATTCTAAATTATCGCAATGATTTTGGATTAATAACTTTGAAAAAAATTAAGATTTTCATTTTCAGATAAGTTTGAGAAATGCTGGATAATCTACACATTACATACTCCCACCTACATCTAACTTAAAATACTGTTCACCATCTTGGTGGTTCACATGTTTAAGATTTTGAGACTTGAAATATGAAAACAAGTTTAACTTTTTTTAACTTTGCTTATTAAGTCTATAATTAACAAAAATATAATCATCAAAATATTTCACAAGGTTTTATTGGGCAGTTTTAATTGTTTCTCCATATACTAAATGAAGAAAAATTTATAACTGGCTTTCTGAAAACTAAATATATCACTTAATATTCCTAAGAAACTCTTACCTGTTTATTTTCTCCAAATTCTTCTACATAGGTCCAGGCTGAGAAGATTGTATTCCCTGTCTGTAAGCAGTGAAGACAGAAAATAATTGAGTCTTTAGATTGATGTTATCCCTATCTCGGAAGTCCATGGAATCCTATATAACTTTAGTTAAAAACTTTTTGATCAGTAAATAGGAAAATAAATTTAGAGAAAAAAAAATAAGTGACACACAGCTCTAATTTCTGAAGTTCTGCGAAGATGAACAAAGACACCAGCATTTTGCTATTTGAATGAAAATTAAGAGTTAACACATTATCAGAAAAATTTATGTTTCTATATAATTTAAAGTCCTTTTTAGTTGGTTTTCCCAAGAAGTACTACTCTGATTTTAAAAGCAAGTGAAGTTACCCATTTACTGATAGATGGATAGCCAAAGAATCTAAGTAAATTTGAAAAGAGTATCAATATCCTTTCCCTCTGTCTTAAAAAGAGACAGATAGCCAAAATAACACTAGACTTGAAAAAGTTTGCTTATTTAACAACTAAAATTTATGCACTTGAAGCCCAATTTAACTATATATATAGTACAACTTTGAACAATCATCCATTTTTAGTAGTTATCTCTTTACATGCCTTAAAACTTTCTGAAAGAAATGTATATTCAACTCTATGTCAAGAAACGTATATCCAACTCTATGCACAGAAGTATGAACAAACAAAAAATGTTCGATGATCTACATAAAACTGTTTTTTTAAATAGCCATCTTAAATATTATAACTTAGTAGAAAAAAATAATCACAATATTTTCTGATTTTTACATGATCAAATAAGTAGCTCATCAACCCTCCCAATGAGACCTAAAAAATATAGACAATATTAAAAGCAAAAATATCTAAATCTAAAAGCACTGAGAATGGCAGACAGTGAAGAATTATGGAATCATGATCCTAAGCAAGAAGAAAACTCAAAAAGTTGTGCACATCTTTTGGAGGTAAGTTTTCCTAGAAGAACTGGCAAATTCTGAAGAGGAATCTGAGAGACAAGGGAAGAGACAGACAAATTTCTGAGAGTAGGAGGCCAAAGCTGGAGCTGAGGAGCTATTACTGAGGCACACTTAGAATCCTGAATAAAACTTAACAAGAAGGAGACTAAATTCAACTTCATAGATCTTCTCAATTCCTGCCTGGATAAAGGCATTTAAGGAAACTTGCCACCTATCTGAAGCAAAAATATTTCATCTCTGAATAAAAATAATAGCATGCTAACTTTCAAGTTATCTGGACCTTTTTCATATAGAGTATCTGGCAATCAATTAAATAAAAAAAAAAAGCATCACATGAAGAGATAGAACAATGTGACGTAAAACCAACAATAACAAGTCAGCAGTAACAAAACTACAAAAAATTTAGATAAAGTTTTCAGAAGGAGATATTAAAATAACTATGCCTCATATGCTCCAGGAAATAAAAGATAAGACTAAAAGATCTGGAGGAAAAAATGGCAATCATTTTTTAAAAATGTCAAACGAAATTCTAGATCTGAGAATAAGTCCAAATCCAAATGAAAGTTCTTAACAGCATGTGAGACACAGATGATAAAAAGAAGTCATGAATCAAAAGATAGATCAAAGAAAGCAGAGTAAACATAGAAAAAAAATAAAATACAGAAAGAATATAAGAAATACATGAAATACAGTAAAAAGATCTAACATATGTGCAATTGGAATACCATATAGAAAGGAGAAAGATGGTGGAACAAAAGCAATATTTGAAAACAAAGTAACTTCGAAAGTTCTAAAATGAATAAAAAACAGTGTCCCACAGAATTTAAAAGTTGTGAAAGTCCCAATTAAGATAAAAACTAATAAGACTACATGGAAGTCCTTCATAGTAACACTTTTGAAAAATAACACATAAGGAGAAAATCTTAAAAGTATCAGATAAGAGGGGAGAAGTATACATTCAAAGGAGTAATAAATAAATTACAGTTGACTTCTCAAGCAATGGAAACCAAAAGACAGTGAATAGAATTATAACCTCAAAGGGCTAAATTAAAGTAAAGTAACTGCTTATCTATTAAAAATACCTTTTCAAAAGACACATTCAGGCACAGTAACTTGTCATAAGCATATCTACACCAAAGGAAATACAAATTAATGTTCTTTAGGCAACATAAAGAAACAATCCTGGTGGAAACTTGGAAATAAGAGAAGTTAAGGTGTACCAAGGTCCTTGCACTGTCTGGAATGTGATAAAAACACTACTTAATATTAGGCTTCAATAAGTTAAGACTCCCCACTGGAGTCTATAATGTAATCACTAAAATAACAGTGAAGACCTCATGACTAATACAGCTAAAAAGAGAAAAAGGGACAAAAAATAATTCATCAAAAGTAGGCAAGGACACACTCAATAGTTCGGTGGTTACCTGGGGAGGGGGGAGAAGGGGGAAAGAAGAGTTGTCAGGGGAGGTGGGAGTGGACACCGGATATATGGTGATGGAAGGGGAGCTGATTCTGGGTGGTGGGCACATAATGCGATGCATAGGTGATGTGATGTGGACTTGTACATCTGGAAACTATCTAATTATTACCAATCAATGTCACCCCATTAAATTTAACAATAAAAAAAATTAGGGGAAGCTGGGATGGCTCAGTAGGTTAAGCGCTCACTTTGCAGAACCAGGGACCGGGGATCGAATCCCGGCCCCGGCCCATGCGGAACCATATGCTGAACTGGGAGCTCCCCCAGTTCAGTTTTCTCTCTGTCTCTGTGTCTCTGTGTCTCTGTATCTCTCTCTCTCTCTCTGTCAAAAATAAATAAATAAAAATATATTAAAAAAAAATTTTTTTTTAAATAGGCAAGGGGGAAAAGTAGAAAGGGAAAAAAGAAAATAGGACAGGAAAATAGAACAAGGAATAAAAAGCATATGGAAGACAAGAAACTTAATTCCAAGCATATCAATAAGTAAACTAAATACAAGCTAATCAAGCATCAAAAGACAGACTTTCAACTAAAACAAACAGCAACAACAAAAATTCCTAACTATATATTGGGTTCATCTTAAGGCCAAGATACAGGAAAAGTAAGTTAAAAATGGAAAAATATGTAACATTCAAACTCTAAACAAACAAACAAAAAAGCCCATATGTTAAGATCAGAGGAAGTACACTATAAGGCAGGAATGCATAATAGAGATAAAATGACACAGTATAATGATAAAAGGTACACTTCACCAGAAAAATGTAAGCATTGTACATTTCTATGCACCTAATATATAACCTCAAAATATATAAAGTAAAAATGACAAACCATAGGAGAAAAATATAAATCTATAAACATAGTGGGTGATTCTCATAACCATCTAAGTAAGAGAACAAACACACCAAAAATAATGAAAAATGAAGAAATTTAAATATGATTAACAAACATGACCTAACTGATATACTAGGGCTGTCTGGAAAGTGCCCAGCCATGTAATGTGAAAAAGCGAGGCATTTATGGCTGGATTTTTTTTCTGGACAGCCCTCTTATGTATATATATATACGTGTATGTATGTACATATACACATATATGCATTTACATGTGTGTGTGTGTGCGCATGTGATCTTATTTGGAAAAAGGTTCATTACAAATGTAATTAGTTAAGCTGAGGTCATACTGGAGAATGATGGAACCTTAATTTTTGGACATGACTGGCATCTTTACAAGAATTAAAAAGCACAGAGAAAAGTATGCCATGTGAAGACAGAGACATATAGGGAGAAGATGACCATGTTACAAGAGAGGCAGAGATTAGAATAATGCATCTAGAAGCCAACAAATCCAATGACTGCTGGGAAATACCAGAAGCTACTAAGAGAGGCAAGGAAATTCTCCTCTACCATCTTCAGAAAACCCATGGCCATACCAACACTTTAATTTCTGACTTCTAGTTGCCAGAACTGTGAGAGAATAAATTTATTGTGGTGCTTTGCCACAGAAACACTAGCAAACTAACACATTGCTATTAACAACTGCATACAAGTTCTTTTTAAGCAGACATGAAATATTTCACTGGTCATTAAAAACATCAAAAACAAAGGACTGAAATGATATATACTTTCTAATGATAGTGAAGTAAAAACCAAAACTATAACTACAAAAATCTCCATAGGTGTAGAAATTCATACTCAAGAAGAACTCAAGAAATTAAAACAGAAAATATTTTGAAATAACAATAAAAAACATCAAAATGTACGTGATACAGCTATATACCATATGTGAGAGGCAAGTCTGTAGCTTTAAAATGCATATATCGTAATAAAAGGCTGAAAACTCTAAACTAAGATGGCTTCTTAAAGGATATTCCACACAGTCAAAACATATATAACACCATTCTTATACAAACTCTTCCAGAGAACAGTAAAAGAGAAAAAACTTTCTAACTGTTTTTACGAGGAAAAGTATGTGCTAATCTAACTAAGGAGCACAGATGTGAAAATCCTTAAAAAAAAAAATTAGCAACAGATAAAAAAGACAATTTACTATGACCAAACTGAGTTTAATTCAGAAATACAAGGCTAATGCCACATTCAAACTTCAGTCAATGTAATTCACCACATTAAAAGAGTAAGACAAGATGATATAATTACCTAAATAGAGGCAGAAGAAAAACATTTGATAAAATTCATCACCCATTTCTGATTTTTAAAAAAAAGAAAAAACTCTCAGCAAGCTAGGAATAGAATATCCTTAATGTGATAAAGGGCTTCCATAATAAAAGCTACAAAAAAATCATACCTTAATAAAGAAAAGTTGAAAGTTTACAAGGGTGCCTCTTATCATCATCTGTATTCAATGCTGACAAGTAGTTCTAGCCAGGGCAATAAGGCAAGAGAAAAAAGAAAAAAGTATAAAGACAGAAAGGAAGAAAAACACTCTCTGTATGCAGCTGACATGACTGCATATGTAGAAAATTTAAAACAGACCCAAACTATTGGAATCAAATAGTTTTATTCAATGTACAAAAATAAATTACATTTATATAAACAGGAACAACTAGTAATTTACATTAAGAGGCATCTTTTACAAAGGCATTGAAAAACATTAAATACCTATAAATAAATCTAATAAAAAATGCAAGAAATATTTACAAAGTAAACTACTATATGTTTAGAGAAAAGGAAGCCTAAAATAAATGGAGAGATCTATAATGTTCATGGATCAAAGGCCCAATATTTTTTAAATGTCAGTTCTTTGCAAATTCATCTACAGGTTCAATTTTATTCTAAATTCCCAGTAGGATTTTTTTTGCTTGAAATTTGCAATCTGATTCTAAAATTCATATGGAAATATAATGGCTGAGAAAAGCCAAGATAACTGTAAATCAGAAAACAATCTGGGAAGATATTCTCTACCAAATATTAAGACTTTTTCATAAAGTTATGTGATTAAGACAATATAATAAAATAGATCAATGCAGTAGAACGGAGAATCCAGAATAAGGTGTATATGTGCATATACGTGTGCATGTGTACATATATATACATATGCACACATATCTAAATACATACTTAATTTATGCTAATGGTGGCACTGAATAGCCATGAGAAAATGGTGGTCTTTTCAATAAATTGTGCTGAATAAATGATTATGAGTATTGGTGCGAGGGGAGAAAACTTGGACATACCCTCACTAAATTTAAAAGATAAAAAATGTTTCTAAAAGATAACATAGGCGCATGTAAGTAAAAATTCCTTAAGTATTAGCTTTAAAAGACATAAATTGAACCATACTAAAATTAAACTTTCGTTTTTTTTTTAAGTATATCATGAAAAGAGTAGAAAGGTAAGCCACACAGTGGAAGAAAGGTATCTGTAAAATATATCTCCTAAAAGGAACTTGTATCGGAATAAAGAGGTAAAAGATAATACAATAAAGGGACAAGAGATTTAAAACAAGAAAGACATTTCATCAAGAGGCTATCTTAATGCTATGTAATCCTATTGAAAAATGCACAATATCGTTAGTAAACAGTGATATGAAAGTTATCTCAATGAGACTGCAAAATATACTATAACCATAATGTTGAAAATTTTAAGACTAATAGTATCCAAGAGGAACAATTGAAACCCATAAAGTATGACTCGCCACATGTTTCTATCATGTATTCAAATGAAATGCACACACATGAGCACCAAAAATAATGTACAAGAAACGTCACAGAATTGTATTACGGTATTCAAACAGCTCGAAATGAAAGCACCTCAAATCTCTACCAGTGACAGAAACAACAAATAAATTATATCATTTCAATGGAATACTTACATCAATGGGAGCAAATACACAGTACTGCTAATGCTACAACATGGGCCTAACTCATAGTGTTGAAAGAAGCAAGACAAAAATATACAAAATGCATAAATTTCAAAAACACGTAAGTCAGAAAGTGGTCTCCTTTGGGAAGAGAAAGAGTAATATCTGGTTGGGGGTTACAAAAGAGTCTTCTGGCATGGTAAAGATATTTTAAGTATTCACATAGTGGTTGCAGAGATGTGGTCCCTCTGTGGTGTACAAAGCTTATAGTCATGATCTGCGCACTTTTCTGTTTGTATGGAATGTAATAATCTAAGAATAAAAGAGGGAATTACAATAGCTACCATAGTGAAATACATAAATGGTAAGTTGAACATTTATAATTATGATAAAAAATAAAACCACTGATTATAAAAAGTTACTATCAAAACAGAATAACATGAAAAACTGATTCAGAATAATTTAAAAATTATAATGATAATTTTCAATAAAGGTGATAGTCTTCCCTCCACACTGCCCTCACATACTACTGCCTGAAATTTTAAAATTAGTTTTTTGTTAATCTTTAATTTGAATAAAATCAAGTTTAACAAGAAAAATGCTGGGATTTAAATTACTGATCTAGGACAATTACATTTCTGTTAATATACAGAATGGATAGGGATGACCCTCAAAGCAAAAGTAAAAACTAGTAGCAAAATCTCAATTTAATGCCAAACACAAGATTACTACCATTGCTTTAGTCTAGTTTAATTTGCCATTTATTAGTGTCATTCCTTAATATATTATGAGAAATTATTTCAAAGGGATTTATTCCATAATCAAGATATAAGAAACTAGATAAAAGACAAGTCAGAAAGTCAAGAGTAATAATATTCTAAACTTCAAACATCAGACACAGAATCTTGTTTTCTCTAAAATTGGAAGAATTAGATGTGTGATTTTTAGTCTATTATACAAGAATGAAAGCCAAAAGAAAGATAAACAGGGTAAAATTCGCACTAACTAGAATACTAATTTTCATTATATTCATTAAGATATAACATACCGGTAGTAGAGACTTGGTCTATAAAGATATAAAGTTTTAAAAGTTAGTTAAAACTAATTGTACATATAAGTATATTTTATATCTTGGAAGATTACTGATTTTCAGTTTGAAGAACAAGTCCATATAAATTTTAAAGTATGAAGATGAAAAAATAGACTCACAGATATGTTATACTGCTATTTCTTCTTTTGAAAACAGAAAATAACTAAAATGTATAGAATTCCAGTATATTCCAAATAAGACTGACTATTCTAGCATTCTGATTTTGCAGGGCTTTTCCAGCCTTTATGGAACTAATCTGAAAGGAAGAATGCCATCTCAGTCTACACCTGTGCATAAAATGATGAAGAAATGAAATGGCAATGTAAGTTAAGTTTAGAAATAACATACAAAAGCTATTGCCAATTATCTTACATCTGTGAAGTCTTAATAAATGTTATATATGGTACTAAATATAACTATGGCTGATATAATGAACTCAAGAAGCTATTTTAATGGTCAATAAAGTTATAAAATCGTACATAATGTGATCCATTATGTTCTACACTACTATAACCACAATCTCCTATTCTTCCATTATCCGAAGTTTACACACACACACACAACATACTGAATATAAAATAACCCATGACTAAGTCTGTATTTCAAGGGTTTCAATATTTTGAAACACATTTCATCAGCATTTTAAAATTTATAAACATGGAGATGCCAGGATGGCTCAGTGAGGTAAGTGCTCATCTCACAGCCCCAGGATCCAAGGGTCAGAATCCCTACCCGGCCCAGTGAGGACCCATACGCTGACCTGGGGTGTGGCCCCCAGTTCAGTTCTCACTAGAACAAGCTTCCCATGTGGGAGGCCCCTGGTTCTGCCGAGCTGGCAGGGGTGTGCCACTCATGCAGGAGAGTGCCACACAGGCAGAAGGCCCTGCCTAGTTCCTGCCCTGTGCAACCCCCCACCCACCTGTGAGGAGTTAAACTATGTTGAAAACTGATGAGATACAACTATGGAGACTGCTCTGGGCCCTCCCCCTTTCTCTGTCTCTATCTCTGTCTCTCTGTTGAAAACAATAAAAAATAAATCTTTTAAAATTTATAAACATAATTTATACTTCAGTGAAATATATTGTTAACTATCATTCATAATTTAATTATGATTCCATGTCCCAGATTTCTTTTCCAACCCATTCTTCTTTCTGCTCAAAGCAGTCAAAGTTTATCTTTCCTCAGAATCTTTATCTTTTAACTTTATAGCATGTAGATGACTTGAAATTATTTGGAAAGCACTACATGCTGAGCACAAAAGGAGGAGACAGCACTAAAGGAGGAGACAGCACTAATCTATACAGTGAAGAACACAATAACAAAAATAAAAATATGTATCTACAAAGTCCCTTGGCATTATAAGCCTGATGAATCAAAATTTTGTAAGAGAAAAGAAACAGTAATATAAAAATTACTAAATTTTTGAGTAATATAAGGAAAAACTCATTCTCAGTTACTAAGTCCAAGAAAAGCTTAATACTATAAAGAGATTAAGCAGATGGGAAGAAGTAGAATATTCCAGCAGAGTGAACAGTCCTAGGAAGGGCAGGGAAGTACCAGTGAGTAGGGCAAGCTCTTTAGATACAGGGCCCCCAACTCCCAAGCCACAGACCAGTACTGGTAGACAGCCTGTGAGGAACTGAGCTGCACAGTAGGATATGAGGGTAAGCAAGCAAGCCAGTGAAGCTTCATCCGTATTTACAACCACTCCCTATCATTTGTATTACCACCTGAGCTCCGCCTTCTGTTGGATCAGGGGCAGCATTAGATTTTCATAGGAGCGCAAACCCTACTATGAACTGCACATGTACGGGATCTAGGTTGCACACTCCTTATGAGAATCTAATGCCTGATGATCTGAGGCAGTGATACTAGCACTGAGTACTGGCTGCAAATACAGATTACTATTAGCAGAGAAGTTTGATTGCACGGTGACCATAATCAATTGTTTGCAGACTCCTATCAGTGAGTGGCAAGCAACAATTAAGCTGCATAGGGTGACAAATTTTATAGTGGCGAGTTGATGTATTTTACTTCAGTTGTACAGTTACATCTGGTGGCAGGCTTTAAACCAAAACCCAGGACTTAACTTTATTCCATGTGTGCCAACCCCCATTATTTTTGTTACCACTCCCATCTGTGCCTCTTTCCTGACTTGCGCACTTGTCTCAGATGAGAGTCTAATTCGGGGGTGGCAAACCTATGGCACGCGTGCCCAAAGTGGCATGCAGAGCAATTATTTCGGCACGCAGAGCTGTGAATACCATTTAAAAAATTATTGTTTATGCTCTTATAGACATAAAAATAATTGATACCTCTATCTCACTCGATGGGTTGGCACGCGAGTCGAGCGAGTATACTCTTATTTCATAAACTTTGGCACTCAATCGCCAAAAGGTTCACCACCCCTGGTCTAGTTGCAGGAAAACAAGCTCAGGGCTCCCACTGATTATGCATTATAGTGAGTTGTATAATTATTTCACTATAGATTACAATGTAATAATATAAATAAAATACACAATAAATGTAATGCACTTGAGTCATCCCCAAATCATCCCCCATCACCTGGGTCCGTGGCAAACTTGTTTTCCATGAAGCCAGTCCCTGGTGCCAAAAAGGTAGGGGACTGCCACTTTAGATGATCACCGCAAGAAATTATTTTTCTGTCCCTCACTGGCTGATGAAGTCCTGCCTCCCTGCTCAAACACCCTGCCACTGTACCACAAAAATGCTTCAATTACAGGAAGTCCTTCTTCAGGTTAGGCCAAGTGTCTAAGGCAATGGTTCCTCATTTCACTCCAGCTTATGTCAAAGATGTAAAATTTGAAACAGGTGCCTGAGCCTTAATGTTTCAAGGTGCAGTGCTTTCAGCCATTACTATGGGGTCAAGGGGATGAACAACTATTATTGAACAGAGCTGGGGAAGTCCCAAACTAACAAAAGAAGGTGTGACCACTATAAAGTCCATTAGTTAAAAGATAAATATAAAAATATTGGCACTAAACTTGTTCAAGATGTTTCCAATAATGGGATGGTACAACTGCTACCGTCTGGCACACTCTATTGCAACAGAAGGCCTTGAAAAGATTAGCAAAGGCGCTAATCCAGTGGAAATCAGAAGAGGTCTGATGTTAACTGCTGATGCTGTAATTACTGAACTTAAGCAGCAGTCTTAACCTGTGATAACCCCTGAAGAAATTGCTCTGGTCGCTAAGACTTCTGCAAATAGACAGAAATTGGCAACGTCATTTCTGATGCAGTTAAAAAGGTTGGCAAAAAGGAAGCCATCACAGTAAAAGATGGAAAAACACTGAATGGTGAATTAAGAAATTATTAAACACATGACATTTGATGGAGGTTATATTCTTCCATACTTTATTAACATATTGAAATGTCAGAAATGTGAATTTCCAAGATGCCTACATTCCATTGGGTGAAAAGAAAATTTCTAGTGTCCAATATATTGTATCTGCTCTTAAAATTGCCAATGCTCACCATAAACTCTTGATCATAATTGCTGAAGATACTGATGGAGAAGTTGTACGTACACCTGGTTTTGAATAGGCTAAAAGTTGATCTTCAGGTTTTGGTGACAACAAAAAGGACCAGCTTAAAAACATGACTATTGCTACTGGAGGTTCAGTGTTTGGAGAAGGATTGACTCTAAATCTTGGGAGATGGCTAGCCTTGTGATTTAGGAAAAGTTGGAGAGATCGCTGTGACAAAAGATGATGCCATGCTCTTGAAGAAAAAAGGTGACAAGGCTCAAACTAAAAAACGCATTTAATAAATTATTGAGCAGTTGGATATCACAACCAATGAGTACGAAAAGGAAAAACTAAATGAATGTCTGGCAATACTCTCAGATGAAGTACCTGTGCTGAAGGTTGGTGGGACAAGTGATGCTGATGTGAATGAAAAAAAGCCAGAGTAACAGACGCCCTCAAGGCTACCTGAGCTGCTGTTGAAGAAGGCATTGTTCTGGAAGGGGGTTGTGCCCTACTTCCATGCTTTCAAGCCTTGGACTCTTAACTCCAGCTAATGAAGATCAAAAGACTGATAAAAACTTACCTTATATATGAGTTTATTTGCAGCCTGATTTAGGTCTTTCTGGTAGAATAATCTTGTTGCTGCCCACTAAATGGAACAACAAATCACAAATTTCCAGAATAACAAAGTACAATAGTGCTGATGTCAAGGACAGATGAAAGCAGTGTCATATCTTTCAGGGGAAATTTTTTGACCTGTGATTATTTCCCAATTGGAATTTTTCTGTATCAATATTCTCACAAGTATTGCAATATTTACAAAAGAAAGAACTATAATAAATTGGCTAAAAATTAAATGAGACAGAGTTTTATCTATAGTTAGGTAAGATGGGGCCAAACAACAGAGCATTCTGAACAGGAGAATAAGATCAGAGGGCTTGATTACACTACAGGAGCAAACCACTGTAAGTAAAGGTCAGTATAGATATATTTTTGTATAAAAAAGAAGCTGAAGTTGTACATCCAAATTCACACTTTTTATTTATTCAAATGTATTTGTTCAAGCGTCAATCATTTGAATTAATTTGTATATAAAATCAAGCTATACCGTGTAAACACACAACAAAAGAAGGGTTTCAGAGCACATTCACCAAATTATCAAACAATGTAACAGATTGGTTTCTAATAACTGCATTCCTATAGATGTTTTAACCAAAGTTAATAAATACAATTATGGTAGAAATCATTATCATTGTGGTATTTAGATTATATTTACTGAATTAACGTAATGCAGCAAGGTATACAAGAGCTGTCTGAAAAAAGAAATCCAGCTATAAGTGCCTCTATTTTTCCCATTACATGTCTGGATACTTTCTGGACAGTCCTCATATAGTTAGCCAAATGAACCATTTTCATAAACTATGAACCACTCTGTACATAAAAATCCATCTACGAGCCATTTTTATAGCTCAAATGTCACTTGCCATGAGATAAATAACAGCAAATATGTAACTAGGCAAATAAGTAACTAATATCTCTAACCAAATACTACAAATTTAAGGAGCAAGAAAAACCAAGTGGTTGTTGATAGTCTGGTGATTTAAAGCTTCTAATTAGTTAGTGAGACTAAAGTTTTTTATTTTGTTTTAAGCCTCCAGAGGCTTAATAAAAGAATAGATATTATACTATATTTAATCTTAACCAAAAAGCCTAGAAACAACTGACTCTGAATAATTTTAAAGCGGTTAAAAGCACTGGTGATCTCTTGAAAATTTTCATCATAGTAAAACCAATTTTCCAGAACATCTTCTCTTTAAATTTATTAGTCTATTCACTAAATCATATCGCTGTAGCATAAGCAATTACTGTCTACTAAATATTAAATAGGAAGCAGAAATAAAGGCATGATAGGCTGAAGACCACGTACAGCTCTTCACAGATTTTATTCATTCTAAACCCACAAAGTAAGTTAGCTACAGAAGGGAGAAAGAAAAATCAATGTAACATTGACAAGCCTTTTAAAGCCAAGTTAAGAAACACATTTAGGCGACACCATGTGGCAAAATTATGAATTGCTGCTGACATCTAAGAATGGAATGTTATAGGAAAAATTTACTGTGGCATTGATTCAAGAGGGAAATTTTTATAAACCATTATTGTTTTAATATTAAATGACAAAGTCATATGCTAAATTAATAAATCAGTATTTACTATTAAAACTAGTATATTAAAACAAGTACTTTAGAAATGTATTAACAAAAGATACTAAGAAATTATATTAAACAAATATATAAAGTATATAAAACCACATGATTGCTCTAACCAGTTAATAAGATAACTATAAAACAATACTGGTCTGATGATATGTTTTAATACATATCACTTTTTTCTAGATTCTGTTACAATAAGAAAACTAATTTCCAAATTCAGGTAATTAAGTTGTTTTTATAAACTCTTGGTTTTAATTATAATTAACAAATTTTGATAAGTAAATAACCAAAAGGCATTACTTGTCATCATTAAAATAATGATGAATCTTTCATTTTTTTAATCTAGTTGGTCTGCTATGAAGCAGATATAAACTTTGAATTGTATAAAGGGACATTAAACTGATAAGAGTTAATTCTTACAAAAGTAGCTTGTAATTTTAAACTATTTGAACTCAGGTATGTATCACAGACATAAAAATTTTCAAATATTACTTTTGGTCCTTCTTAAGATTTTTGAACATATTTTAAACAAAACCATAAATTTTGTGGATAACAGAGTCCTTAAAGGTCACCAAATAAAACTCTTATTGTAGCGTGAATGCACTGAGGTCCATTTGAAGGTCATAGTTTTCTGGTGGCTTGAGACTACAGATTATTGTACTTTCAATTGGATACTCGTTACTTTTATTAAGCTACTTCTCTCACAGTACTGCATAATAATTATGGTCCATTAATATGTTATTAAGAATTATGAGTAATACCACATGATGGTCCTTTACAAAATACAGTTAAGGTATAAAAATACTATAAATATATTTTCATGACTCCTGAGCCCTCATGGAAGGTCAAAGACATAGTTGAGTTAATGGAATTTTTGAGTCACCACTTGATCATATGAAAACAATGTATGACATGTTGATGATGATCCCACTTCTTATTTATCTAAGTAAATTTTAAAACAAATTCAGCAAATTTTGTTCTTTAAAACATCAGTTTGAGATAGTATTATCAAAGCTAGATGTGTAATTAAAATGGAGGAAAAAATAGCTTTCTAAAAGTATTACTACTTTTCTTCTAATTACTTACAATTAAATTTTTCATTATGATATCACCATTATGTTGTGTCTAGCTTACCGTGTCTTTTTAAATTCTTTTTTTTTTTTAAGATTTATTTTGTTTTTGACAGAGACAGAGAGAGACTGAGAGAAGGGAGAGGGCCCAGAGCAGTTTCCATAGTTGTACGTCATCAGCTTTCAACATGGTTTCATTCCAAACAGGTAGGTGAAGGGTCACACAGGGCAAGAACTGGGCTGGGGGCTTCCCACGTGGGAAGCACACCTCATTTCAGCATATGGGTCCATATGGGCCGGGGCCAGGATTAGATCCCTGGCCCTCGGGGCAGCAAAGCAAGTGCTTAACCCGTTGAGCCATCCTGGCTTCCCCCTTAAAATTCCTTCTTAAATTTCAAAGAAACTTGAGGTTTCTCTTTGTTTCAAAGCAATTTATTGGCAAATTTTTTAAGTGAAAAATTGATTTTTGCACTTCTGCCCATCAATCTGTAAATGACAACTCGTAAGAAAAAAAGCAACTTATTTTTCACATTAAAACCCCTCAAAATAGTATACCTTTATTCTGCTGTGTCTTCTATTTTATAACTTTTAATCAAGTTTTAAGTGA
>PVKE010007501.1:0-50493 GCA_004027555.1 Craseonycteris thonglongyai
ACGAAGAAGAAACTGAAAAGCGTGGCCTTACCCTGGAGAATCTGCAACAATTGTGCAACATGGCAAGAGCGATGCAACAATTTGCACAAGACGTTGACGACAATATGGTTCGAGCTGTCGAGTTCAGCCATCGCGTTGACGGGGTTATGTCCTTGTACAGGGGAATTTTGAAGGAAAAGAAAAAACAAAGACAACAACTCCCCATCACCCTGTTTCTCTCCAAGGTAAAGCCCCCGGCTCTACCGTCAGCGCCTCCAGCAGAAGAGTCTCCGAGGGAGCCTAACGCTTCTACGAGTCACGTGAGAGCCTCTCCTCCGCCCCCCACACAAGACTCTTCGCCTCTCTCAGAAAGCAATGTTGATTCATGTTTATGACTGTATAAGGTTTTGTCATTAACCTTATTCATTAGCACTGACACGTTTAAGTAAATACGTATACTGTTGTCATTTTTGTCTTAAATGAGTAAAGTATGAATACTGTTTACATATGTAAAACATTCTTGTACCCGCATACACGAACATTCCTAGGGGCAAATCCTACTTCGCGGTTTTTCAGCTTTCGCGGAAGGTTCTGGTCCCCATTAACCGCGAAAAAACGAGGGATCACTGTATTGGTAAATTAGGCTGGACAGGAATTCCAAGAGCAGAGTGGAAAGGGGAAGGTAAGTGGTATGATTTGATGGTCAAATGGGAGGCAACTCTCTTATCTGATGGCTTCTACCATTCTCTGTGGAAGAAGAGGTGAGGTCATTTGCTGGAAATAATGAAAGAGGTAGAGTAGTCAAAGGTTTTAGAAAATCCAAGAAGTTTTACAATAATCTATATGGAAAATGATAAGAGAGTTGACAACAAAATGAAGAAAGATGACTGGGTAGAATTGATGGTTCATTTGTGATGAGAGATAGTGAATTTATATTAGAATCCATTTTTTGCTCATTGGTCATCGTCTTTGCCAGCATTCCCATAGCCCAGGTGTGGCCCAGGGAAGGTGGATAGCTGAATGTTTCTAAGGTTGAAATTTTATGGGATGGGTACAAGAGAAGGAAAAAGGGGTGAGTGAGTTAGGAATATTGCAGAAGTTTGAAATGATGGGCCATGAATGCAACCTAGATAAGGAAGAAAGTAAAGAGCAGAAAATTTATATTTATTCATTCATTCATTTTTAAACCAATATTTTGGAGCATCTACTAAACTGAAGGAACTGTTCTAGGGCTTGAGGTAGTGACTAAGAAAGACATAGCCCCTACTTTCATGGACTTTAAATACAAAGTGGAGACAGGTGTCAAACAAATGTTCACACCATTAAGGGTGTAACTACAATTGTTGTAGTGCTTGTATGAGGATAAAGCCGAAAACAAATGCTGTGGGAACAGCTGCACGAGAGTACTGAAACAACAAAATGCCATGAGAGACAGAGTGTGGAAGTCATCGTTTAGAGGTGGAACAATTCCTGGTACTAGCAGGGGTCCAAATATGATGGGGATGAGGAGGCCAGTTGGAACTGGGGTGGGGTCCTCTGATTTCAGCCAGGGTATTGAATGAGACATCTTGTAATCCTAATGGCGCATTATCGATCAGACACCCATCCATGCGGATGCTGAAGTCACCCGGGGTGATAGGATTAGGGGTGGAAAGAGGCCATGAGCCAGATGAGGAGCACAGGGCAGGCAGTATTGTCTGAGACAAGGTGGAAGGATGTGACTTGAAGTACCTGAGATCCTATAGCTTACAAGAGACAAGGCAGAGCCAAGGACCAGATGAAGTTTTTCTGGCTGCAAGTCCAGAGCTCTGAGAGCTGCTTTCTGCAGAATGAAAAGTGATCCAGGTAAATGGTAAGGATGGAGAAGAAAGGGCATGAAAGAGGTTAAACATCAGTGAAGGCATCCTGAGCTCTGGGCAGGGGGGGATGGGTGGACAGTGGGATAGTAGGGCATATGGCGAAGCTGCTTTGACCTACTTCTCAGACTTGCAGGACCCCTCTCTGCAATCTTGATAAGTAGCCGATCAGTCACATTTAGGTACTGTCCATAACTTGTGTGTGGTAATAGATACATCCTCAGTTCCAAAAAAATAAAATGCTTTTCCATGGTAAGGGAGTGTTTGGCACAGAGAAGAGTAGGACCACTGAAACTGCCAAGAGAAAAATCAGATCTTAACAGTGGAAGTGGGGAATTTTTGTGGCATGCTACACCATTTGATATTTGTCCTTTTCTACTGGCAATGTATTTTGTTCTCTTAGGGTGATGTAACAAGTTACTAGAGCTGCTATAACAAAGGACCACAGACTGGGTGGCTTAAACAACAGAAACTTATTTGCTCCCAGTTCTGGAGGCTGGAGGTTCAACATCAGGGTGTTAGAAAGGTAATTTCCTTTGAGGGTTCTCTCCTTGGCTTGGACACAGCCATCTTCCCTTTAGTAGCTTCACGTGGTCTTTCCTCTGTGTGTGTCTTTGTCTTAATCTCTTTTCCTTATGAGGACACCAGTTTTATTGGAATAGGGCCCACTCTCATGATCTCATTTTAACTTAATGTCCTCTTTAAAGGCCTAAACCTCAAATGCGGTCATATTCTGAGGTATTCGGGGTTAAGATTTCAACATGTGAATTTTCAGGAGACACAGTTCAACCCACAGCCGCTAACCATTTAAAAAGATTGCATATAAATAAGTGGCTGCCTCCATGGCAGGACAGGAAGCCTGAGAGGTCAGAGGAAGATTTACCTTTCATCACGTAACCTTTTGTATTCTTTGACTTTTGTTACTACTCGTATTTATTACCTAATCAAAAATAAAAGAAAATGATCGCACCGTTATTGTACTTCCTTGCACTTAACAGATACTTAGTGAATACAATGAGCAGAAACACAGTGTGACAGTCCACTGTGCCTTTCGGATTTGGCTCTGGAAGTTTCTGTTACAGGAAACGTGGTGCTTGCCTAGGTGTGTAACTCGCTGTGAATAAACTAGACTCTCCCTATGGATTGTAAACTCATGAGACCCGCATTTTATCCTCAAGGCCCAACAGAGTTGGCGCTGAAATACATGCTGTATGAATGAATGTGTAATGAGTCCAATAAGGGGAGCAGTTTGGGGAATAAGGAAGGCCCTTTCTAATGTGTTCTTTCCTTAGAAAGTATCAGGGAGGGGAGTATGGGGGGTTGGGAGGGGGGAGAGTTCTACGTTTTTCATAATTTATTAAAGTAAATTATGACAAAAGGATTAAGGGGAAGCCACTTACTCTAATGTGCCATCTTTGTCTTTTGGAAAAGACAAGAAAGAATCTGCCTTTTTTAAAATAATCTAAACTCCCATGATGCTATCACTAGTCTGTATCTTGAGTAGAGAGGTAGTTATGAGGCAATGGCCTGCACCCTAAACAGATTTCTTCCACAAATCCATCAACCCAAATTCCATTTTCTGTCTCTCAGTTTAACTCTAATGCCTACCTTCTACCCTAACACTGCCTCTCACCTTTTGTTGATTTAGGTCTGGGGTTTTCAGGAAAGAATTTAGCTTCTCTCCTTTTCCTCAGAGAGTGCTAGACTACTTTTTAGCTCCCTTCTGGGCGTCTGCAAGAGGGATAGAAAATGTAGCTGCTACGGTGCTCTCACAGGCATGCTAGGCGCTCAGCCCAGTCCTGAAGACATTGTAGCGCCTGGGACAGCCAGGTCAAGTTGTAGCCTGAGGGTTCATGTTATGCTGAGCGTGAGTGGTAAATGGGAATGAATGTGCTGTGATATGGGCCCCTCTGGCTCTCACGCAGGCCTGAGCTGATCCCAGGAAGAGGAGTTACTGGGCTTGGGCACATGGAGGCTCAGGCCTGTGGTGTTTGCTACCAAGCACAGCAACAATTTGTGGTGCTGTCTGTATACAACAGCTTCCTCCACCCCTAACGGAACTCCATTTGGCTTCATCCAAATTGAGAGGTGACTAGGTGCCTGTGTCACTAAAGACCCACAGAGGCAGCATATTTATGCTGAAAGCTGCAAAACGTTTGTTTATGTTAAGGGTAAGCTACAGTGTGTCACACACTTAGCTTTAGAACTGATAAAAGGACACAGTGTTGAAAGGTGAATGTCATCAGAGCTTACGGTAGTTGTGAAAGCCAGGAGTTGAAGACAGACTTATATACCATCATTCTCATCACAGGGGCTTTACTTTGCTAGATTTAGCCTTCAAGATATTTGCACATTTTCTCAACAGGAATGACAGAGCAACAAAAGGAAAATCTTCATGAGTCCTTCTTCAATGACATTTATGAACACCAAAATTAGGATCAGAAGAAAGAACGTTTAGGACTAAAGAAAGGTTGAAAATGGATAACTGACATTACTATAGCTAGTAAGTTACAAAATGTATGACATCACCAGACTATACAATCTTCTTGAGGGCAAAAACCTAGTTTTTATCATCTTCTGTCACCTTCTAGTATCCAACATTGAGGCTTGGCCCCCAAAGTGAGTCTTCTACAGATTTTAATGCAACAGAAATGATTTTCATTGTGTACTATGTTCAGAGCTGAGCAATCTAAGATCCCGGGTGGACTCTCTGGGATAGTCTTCAGTTTGGAGCAATGCTAGATTCTGTGATTGATGGCAATGAAACTTCGGGCACCAAAGAGTAAAGTTTAAAAGGAATCAGAAGGGTATGCCGGGATAGCTCAGCAGGATGAGCACTTGCCTTGCAATCACCAGGTTTGGGGATCCGGCCCTGGCCTGTGCAAACCCATATCTGAACTGCCTCACAACTGTCTCCCCTCCCATGAGGGAGGTCCCCAGTTCAGTTCCTACACAGTGTGGCCCCACAGCCACCTGTGTGCAATGAAATTATCTCACAACTAATAATGTTCAACTATGGAGACTGATTGTGAGAACTCCCCACTTCTCTCTCTCTCTCTCACCCACCTTCTCTCAAAAAATAAAGTAAATTTAAAAAAATCAAATCAAATCAAAGGAATCAGGAAACAAATCACAGTTGGCTTCCATAGCATGTTTATAATCAGGGCACAGAGTGGCTGGCTCTGGGCAGGCCACTTCATTGACTAGCTGAGAAGAATTAAAAAATTCAAATAGCTGGCAATTTAAAAAAATACTTTAAAAGAAATGGCAAATACAAATGCTCGTTTAGAATGGATCAACTGTACCTTAATTAACACTAGCACAAGTTCTATGGTATTTGGTGTAAGTAAAATATATCATTTCTTTTTTGAACTGAACTGGGGGCCTCACTGCATTCGGGAAGCACACCCCAGTTCAGCATGTGGGTCTGCACAGGCCGGGGCCGGGATTCGATCCTCGGTCCCCAGGGCTTCAAAACGAGAGCTTAACCCGCTGAGCCATCCCGGCTTCCCCAAATATATAATTTCTGATAGAACTCTGAAAAAATTATGGTCCATTTTAACATAGTTCATTATTGTAGGTAGAGGGATTTACTTGAGGCTTTTTCTCACAGAAATCAGCCATGACTATTATTAATAAGAAGAACAAAGTGTCTGGCAAAAAAAGAGTCCAATGGGTCACTTCTTAAAAAGAAAGCTTAACCAGTGCTAGAAAATTGGGGGAGCGTGTTCCAGAATTATGCATGTTAATGAAAGTGAGGAATATAATGATTGAACTAAAAATGGAAAAATATAAGCAAGTATTGGATCAATTCCCAATGAAAATACTGTTCAAAAGGAGGACCAATTGGACTCAAATCTGGAGTTTCTGTTTTGTGCATATGTTTCTTCCTCAGACCCTGGCCTTATTTACAACATTTTCGAATGATAGTCACCTAACAAATTTTCCTTTGATTCCCTGAAGACTCATGTTTGTCTACATTGTTATTTACCCTGGTCATCAATTACGTAGCATTGAGAGGTGATGTGGATTCTGTAAGGTAATGAACTGACCAGCCAGCTTCATGCTCAGAGCAATCAATTCTGTTTCTTAGAATCCACGTTCTCAAGTCTGGTTCTTTGTTTAAAGAAACAAAAAATCATTAAGTGGCTTGAGAAAAACATTTTCCCATCCTCTGTGAAAACTGATGAGCTGTCAGTCTATTAGTATCTTGTTGAGAAATCGGTGGACAATCGAAAGGGTTTATCTGATAACTGACCAGCTGTGAGTTTTTAGCAGTGAGTATTTGATTTTGAAGGTGAGGAGAATAACTTGGTAATTGTGAGTTTCCCCTTAGTCTGTTAACATACAAAATCAGCAACCCCAATCACATCTAAGTAAGAGGGAGAGTCTTGTGCTCAACAAAGTTAATGTCATTCTTTTTCAATTTTGATGTATTTCTTTGGCTGCATGCATGTGCATGTGTGTATAATCTAAAAGCTTGGGCTTTTTGCTACGTGCAGGCTTTTAATTTTTATCTGATATACTTCTCTCCTAAAACAGGTTTTATCTAGTGTATCCCAGCACCAAGTAGATGCACCACAAGTAGCAAATGTTCGTTGACTCTGGTCCTTCTAACGAATGTCAGGGTTGGGAATCGGGGCCAGGAATGTAATGTTTTTGCTAATACTGCTCTTTAAATCGCAGACGATAAAGGGTCAGCTAATGACCCCCTGGGTTCCCAGGCGTTCACTGGGGCTTTCTAAAATACACAAAGCCAAAGTGAAGGCAGGACACCATTAGCACTACATAATTCAAGCAAACAAATGTGTTTACAGTGCGTGGCTGCTCACCACCTGCCATCCCATCCCACAAGGCATGCATCTATATATGGCATCCCCCTGTTCACAGTCCTGCAGGGAGCTAGCCTCTCCATTGGACCTCACCATCTGTGAATCTGAATAGATACCATGCATCTGCTCTTACTCCAGCTGCTGGCAATCCTGCCTCTGGGGGAGGCTGCAGGTCATGGCCACCAAAGCCAGAGTTCAGTTTCCCTTGTGTTCCTAGAAAGGAGTCGCAGAGAGCTGCCTCTGGGCCACCCAGAGGAGGCTGAGGAGAAGCCGGATCTGTTTGTGGCTGTGCCGCACCTGGTGGGGGCCAGCGCTGGAGTGGAGGGCCAGAGACAGAGAGAGAAGACGCTGCTCAGGTTCAGCAGGCTCTGGAAGAAGCCTGAGAGAGAACTGAACCTGGACCCAACCCAGGACCCAGCAGGGGAGCACTTCCCACTTGGGACCCAGGCCCTCACTCATTCCAAGGATGGGACGCCAATGAAGAAATCGCCTCTTCAGGAAGAAGCCAAGAAATTCTGGCACCACTTCATGTTCAGAATGAGACCGGCCTCTCAGGGGGTCATCTTGCCCATAAAAAGCCACGAAGTGCATCAGGAGATGTGTAGGACCGTCCCTTTCAGCCAGGTACCCGTGTTGGGGGGTGAAGGGGTTGGGGTTTGTGGGAATGGGGGTGAACAACTGGGACAGAGGCTGGGCAGGGGAAGAGGCTGCCGGGAGCCTGAGTCTTGCCTAACACCCAGAGTTTGTCCTTGGACATTCACCATGGGCTTGGCAAAGCATAATCGTACCCCCTAAATTTTCTTCTCCACTTTTCATGGTTGCTTGGGATTCTGGTAATGCTGTCAGAAGGCTATGACTGTATTGCCAATATTAGTAATCATTCATAGCGAGGGCACACAGCTTTGCTTTATGTGGTTTTATTTATTTATTTTTACAAGGGGGTTGGTCTGTCCAGAAAGGTTGAGTAAAACTACCCTCCTGTACCAGGAAACAGGGAATTTAGAGCCATCACAGAACTCGCTCTAGCTATGTATCTCCACCCTCTCGTAGGATGTGGGTGAATAGGTCAACTCCAGGTGGGATGCATTACACTCCTCCTCAAACACTCATACACATGTGTGATGGTCTTAAATCCCTGTATTTCATGTGCAACTACTTCATAGGACTATAAAATATGTTGAAGTTTTCAGGCAGAAGCTCCTATATGATTTTTAGTATTAACATAGCAAAAATGATTTAACTTATTCTCTCATAAACCTTAAAAAAATAATCTGGATGCCAAACCACCTTTTCTGCCCTTAGTAACACCCATCTTCTAATTCATGTTGTGTTGGGTCATGTGTGGTGATCATGATTGATTCCACACTATTAAGATAAAGGACCATTCTACTATCTACTTCCTCCCATCAGTCCTGGCAAGCCCCATACTCCAAATGTTAAATTAAAATTGAGAAATTGCTTCAGGTCCCTAACTATAAAGATAGTGAACTGACAGCAATGTAGGGTAGAGTAAAAATTTACAGTCCAATAATGCCACTCTATAAAGCAGGCAATATTATAAGGTAATTGACTGTGCAAGGCAGTTAAGTGTTCTGCCTAAAAAGGCAAGGAAGGATATGTAACAATGACAAGTCAGCTATCAAATAATAATGACGGCTTTCTTGACCACATGCAATTAGAAAATTGCTCCTAAGAATGAGGTAATCAAATTTTCTTTGAAACTCCTCTTTTGAATTCTATTGCTAATTAAATTGAAATTAAGGTGTTTGACTCACATATTTTGAAGGGCATATACAGCTATGGGCATAGGGTTATGGGAGAGGCAAAGGTGGTGTCCTGCATGATTATTTGCAGGCTGAGGTGTTGCAAATTTGCTCCATGCAACTTCATAGATTTGGATGTACTATTGGCCCCACAAAATAGGATAGAATTAAACTCATGATATTCTGATCTATGCTATGAGCAATTGAAATAACTTGTATTGAGCACCTGTTATGCACAATGTACTGTGAGGAATCAAAAGGGAAGTCACATTACTTACATAAGAAGCCAGCCATTAGAAGATTTTCAAATGGTAACATTTAATTAGATAAAACTTCTTAAAGTTTAGCATTTAAGAATAGAGCAAAACTTTTCATATTAACTTAGGGACTCCTTAAAGGCTAATTTATTAATTTACTCAATAAAAGAAATATTTAGTGGAAGTGGCTTTATGCCCTTATAGGTACCATCACATGGATATTGCAAAATATCCAAAATTGGAAAGTGTTTGAAATTTTGTTCTAATTGTCCTCTGACTTGCAGTCAATAGCTCCTGCATCCTGTGTGTTAATGAAATGACATGAGATGATTGGGGATGTGTTTGCTTTTTAGACGATCGCCCATGAAGACTGTGAGGAAGTCGTTGTACAGAACCACCTTTGCTTTGGGAAATGTGGGTCTGCTCATCTTCCTGAAGCTGCACAGCGCCGCCATGTCCTCTGCTCCCACTGCTTGCCTGCCAAGTTCGCCATGACGCACTTGACGCTGAATTGCACCGGCCTGGCCCCTGTGGTGAAAGAGGTTATGCTGGTGGAAGAGTGTCAGTGCAAGGTGAAGACAGAGCAGCAGGAGCACGGACACCTCCTACAGGCAGGCTCCCGGGCGGAATTCCATTCCCAGGAGCCCTTTATCCCAGAATTTTCAGCTTAAAATGCTATCCCAATATACCTTTGAAAAGCAAAACCACAGAGCGAAGTTGCTGATTAGTCAATTTAGAAATGTTCAGTGGGTACATACTATTTTAAGGGAAAGATGGTTTAAAAAGTAGTAAGAACAGTTTAGAGGGAATGGTATTCATCTAGTTATCAGTACACATTTGTATTTAGCTTTGGCTCTGCTTCTATTTACTGGCCATAGAATGTTACCGGTAACAAGTTGTAGAAGCTTTCTCCACCTGGAATTTTTCATCTGCACATGAAGGACTTGAACTAGATGATTGCTAACGGCCTTTCCACTGCTACTAGTCCACACTAAGTTGTCTCCAAGTTATTGGTAAAAGCTCCAAATCTGAAAAAGGAAGAGAAATAAACTAGAGCACAAAACTGGGCTTTTTAAATAGCTTGTCAAAGCACCAGAAAATTTGTAGAGAGAATTCCTCATACTCATAGCTGCCTTTGTACCTCAGGCAGTGTTTGTTTTATTTGACTTCTATCAGATGATTAACTAGTTCCATAGATGTAAGGAGTAACTTGTTTGGTTGCCTCCTTATTTTTGATACTCTCCATATAAAGTTGTTAATGTCACGTCTCTGGCTTTGAAGAAGGAACACTGATCCCTGATGTTACTTTTTGTGCTTGACATGGGGACAAGTAGCAATCATGGGTAGCCAAACAAGTACCTATATTATGGGGAAAGAAAAATATATGACCAATACCAAGTTTGAAGGTCAGTCCAGAGATGCTAATGAAAGTAACCAAGGAGTTCCAGTATATGTCAAATTAAATAAACTGCAAGTGACTTAAAATTAAAAGAATTTACAGATGATATTCCTTACCCACATGTACTTTGGATTCGGTGGTAAATAAGGGTTCTGTGTCTGGATGACTTTTTTGCTACTATATAAAAACTGTATGACAGATTTTATTCAGTAAATGCCACAACTGCAAGCTTTAAAAATATTCTGAATATTTTAATGTGTGAAGTTTCAGTATATGAAGCATTCTGGGAAATGCCATGACATTACATTGTTTTATATATGTCCTTCTTTGTTTTCTCTGTCCCATTATTTAAAAACACTATCTGGAGATTACCTAACTAGGGATATTTCTGCAATGGTTTCAGAGGCTAATGACAATGACCTACGTGTGTGTTTTTTGTTTTTCCTGATACTTCAAATAGCTTTCTTCTAGGGTCCTTCAAACACTGTTCTGCAATTACATTTCTCCCTCTATTTATTTATGTGCATGAATTATTATGTCCAGAGATGGCTTTCCCTAGCCATATTTTTTTTCTATAATCATACTTTTAAAATTTACCTTAACATTATTTTAGTTGTTTGGATTTCTTTATTGTCAGTGTATTCATGAAAAGTATTTTCTAGAATAATGATCATTTTTAGAAAGAAATCAATGTATATTTTAACTTTGTTCCTCTTTAATCATACTGCATAACATAGTGTTCTGAAGAAGTGAATGCATTTATATTTAGTGTATATTTTACAACATATCAATGTAATAGAACATGTGCCACACAGATACATGTGGCATTCACATCAGAATATATTATACCCTTCGTTGGTCAAAGACAACCTAATTGGCCAAGATATGATCATAAGGCTACAACTGTTAAGCATTAATGATATCCCAGCTGGTAAATATATTTTGGTGCCAAAAGCTATTGAGCAGCTGTCTAGTTTGCAATTGCCTAATCCTGATAATGTAAACCTATTTCCGCCAATTGACTATCCTTCTCCTTGCATTCTTGCAGGTCCCTTTTATCTATCTTTGCAAATAGACTCTCAAGCCCCAAACAGTCATCAGTTTTATTTATACTCTGGTCTGCCCTTCCCTCACATATGAATTCAAAATGAGATAACTAATAATGGTATTAGAGCTTATATTCATAGAATAATAGCATGAACTTTATGAAATTGCCCATATTCAACATTTTTTACTTATAAAAATGGCAACTTCAAATGGTTCAACGTAATACATGGGAACATAAGACCCCAAGAGAAAACACACAACTACTGAATATCTGTTGAGTGTCAAATAATGTGCTGGGTCTTTTATATAAATTATACAACTTATGTAATACATAAATACACAAATTATACATCCCTTACAAAAGTCTTTTTTTTTTTAAGGTGTTAAGTCTAGCTTTAATAGGTTGAAATGATAATTTCACAACTTTTTTATTTGATTAAATTACACAGTAAATTCAGACATGAGAGACACAGTAAAAATAGAAAGTGTAAACTAAACATGAACAAAAGCAATGAACACAACTGGTGTGTGGATTGATTAACCAGTTACTATTTAGACGTCATTCATTTGATTGCAGTAGATGACCCAACTAAAAGTTAATTGTACAAAAAAATAAATAAATATTTATTTATTTATTTTATTGTTTTTGACAGAGAGAGAGAGAGAGAGATACAGAGACAGAGAGAGAACTGAACTGGGGGCACTCCCCAGTTCAGCACATGGGTCTGCACGGGCCGGGGTCAGGATTTGATCCTGGGTCCCTGGCGCTACAAAGTGAGCGCTTAACCCACTGAGCCATCCCGGATTCCCCAAAATAAATATTTTTAAAGATTTATTTTTATTGTTTTTTTTGACAGAGAGAGACAGACAGACAGAGAGAGACAGAGAGAAGGGGGAGGGCCCAGAGCAGTCTCCATAACTGACAGCATTAGTTTTCCATATACCGGTAGTTTCACTCCACAGGTGGGTGCAGGGCTGTGCAGGGCAGGAACTGGGCCGGGAGTCTCCCACATAGGTTCCACCAAGAACCAAACTGGGGGCACACCCCAATTCAGCATATGGGTTCATCTGGGCCGGAGCCAGGATTTGATCCTCAGTCTCCGGGGCTGCAAAGTGAGTGCTCAACCCACTGAGCCATCCCAGCTTCCCACCAAAAAATAAATATTTTTAGTTACATGTGAAAATATCAGGGCAGCATGATGCAGGGGACTAAATAGTGGCATTCCTACACGTTGGCACAATGTTGCCTTTATTCTCAGGCCTCATAGAGGTGACTGCTAACATTTTCAACTTACATCATCCTTACT
This sequence comes from Craseonycteris thonglongyai, assembly GCA_004027555.1. NCBI lineage: Eukaryota > Metazoa > Chordata > Mammalia > Chiroptera > Craseonycteridae > Craseonycteris > Craseonycteris thonglongyai. The sequence continues at coordinate 12,441 of PVKE010007501.1, forward strand.
GCCTACAGTTTGACAGGAAAAGAAACATTCTCTTCATGACAACATCTGCATACATCTTGGAATTCACTTTGAACCAACATGAGTCAAGAACCATGTCTAGAATAATTTTTGTGGCTAAGGATCTGGGGTTATGCTAATTTTCCAGGACTGGGTCAAAATGTTTCCCTTAAGCAGGCTCATCTCCATATGTGAATGGAGTCCCACTGAACCAAATAGTATTAGAGTTAGGGAAAGCGTTGCACTAGTAAGAAAGTTGGTATGCTATTGCTTGGCAATAGAGGATAACTATGGGTTAAAAATGTATATTTATAGTGCCCCATGATCATAGGTATGACCAGCAACATAAGCCTGAGTTGTTTCTCAACGACAGCTTCTATGATGTAGGCTTTTCATATCTCTCTAAATACTTGTCACACTGTCCGTATTTTCTATTCAATGGTAGCTTAATTTTATTATATTTATTAATTTTCTTCAGGAAATCTTCAACTTTTATTTTTTTATTTAAAGATATGGTTTATATTATACATAAATATTTTTAATAGCATAGTGGTAGATGGAGGTTTGCTTTATATACAAAAATCTGATGAGGTGGGTAAAATACCCGATTTTATAGGTGAGGAAAATAAGTTTTAAAACATTTAAGCAACTTGCCTAAGGTCATTTGGAGCGTATTTTCTATTTGTATTATATTAAAATATTTTCTCACTCAATGTCCATCAATTTAGATTTAATTCTTTTAGGTCTTTTTACTATCAGCCTCAAAGCTAATTTCTTTTCACCTCCTGTCCAACTCTCATATTTCAAGAACACTGATGTTATCTCTTGAAAGAGAAATCATCTTTAGGTCAGGTTCTTAGCCAAGCATTGCCCTGATTGAGAAGTGGTCATGGCGACCCCCCTTAACAAGCTTGGTCTCATTTGTCTCCCAATTAAAATAAGGCTGATAATAAGTACTTTACAATTATTGTGATGATCAAGTGTAAGTAACAGCACATCAGAAAGCTTTAGATTCTGTAAAAGTACAGGGGTTAATTCACTCTTCTCCATTCAGACTTTCCTTTTTTTAAACTTGTTTTGTGAAATTTAAAAGACAAAAAGTGTAAAGAATAACATAACACTCACATTTTCACTGCCAGAATATTTAATATTTTCTCACCTTGTGCTTCTTGTCAATTGCTTTGAAAGATATCAGCCATTTCACATATCAGTAAAGTCCCCTCTAGCTATTATGCTGAGTCTCATTCCCTGAGCCCCTCACCCTTCAACACCTGCAACCTGAAGATTCCCATTTATAATTTCAATATTTTTTAATACTTTTGCAAAGGTCCATATACACCCATAAATAATGCATAGGATTATTTTTGTGGGTATGTTCCTTTTTCAGCAGGTGTTCATATGTTCACCAGTTAGATGCAATACAGTTCTAGATACTGTGAATATAGCAAGGAAACAAGTCAGGTAAGATCCTGCTCCTAATGGGAAAGACAAGCCATTTGAAAATCCATTAATTCATTGACCTATCAACTAAAGAGGAAAAATATCACATGGTCATAAGCAGTATAAGTCTTAATTATATCCATGCTATTTTATATAAATTGTTCTACAGTTATTTTTTTCTGTACACAGATTCCTGTCTTATTACAAAAATTTTTAGAGGTTTTTTTTTTTTTCTTTTTAATATATATTTTTATCTCTATTCTAAAACTTGGCATTTTATTCCCTAAAGAGAATGATTAACTTAGCTTTGATAATTTATTTTTTAATGTACATAGTCTCTTTAACTTGTTAATTTAATTGCTATCTAAGAATGCCCTGTACCTTCTGAATTTTTACAGAGAATTTATTCTATGCAAGACACTGTGCTGAGAATGCTGAGATAATATAAGGTAAATAAGATACATTTCCCACTACCCTGGAGCTTACAGTATAGTAGCAGAGATAATATATGCAAATTATAAATTAATGATAGTAATAATAACAGCCACTAATTATTAAGCCCTTACTATGTGTTCAAGTATTGTATATTTCTCATCTCCTAGAAATAGATATTTTATATTCATTGTTTTGACAAGGAATGAAGAGATAGAGAGCTTCATTCAGGTAGTCCACAAATATTTATGATTGTGATGAGCCTGGTCACAGTGCTGGGTATAAACAATATAAATAAATGAAAATGTGATTATTTGAATATAATTCCTGATCTTAAGAAGCTTATAGTCCAAGAACAAGTAACTAGAAGTATTTGCTTCTGTAAAGCTAGAATTATGAATCCCCCATCACACCCCCACCCCAAACTGAAATGCCACTTCCCCAATGAAGACTTCCTTAACCCCCAGACAAGGTCAGGTTTAGGACACTGTATACTTGTTCTTCATAGCACTCATCTCATTTTGTAATCATACCTTCATTTGTATCATTTTTAGTCAAACTGAAATCTCCATGAAATCAGGGTTCATATGGGGTCTCTTTCACCATTGTAATTAATGCTTAGGAAAGTGTCCAGCACAAAGTAGGTAGGTACCCAAGAATTATTTTTGTCTGCATAAAATAAATATTATTAGGTACCATGTTGAAGGTATATCATGTGTTAGGCATTGTTTCAAGAACTTAATATACATCATTCCATTGGATCTTCATGAACTCCTATGCAGTAGGGAGCACTGTATTTTATAGATGAGGATGCTGAGGCTCATATAAATTAAATAACCTTCCCAAAATACCACTTCTGGGGAGTAGCAGAAGATGAATGATTCTAGACTCCCAGATCTTCCCTACTATGCTGCAGTGCCTCAAAATTTCACAATTAAGAATCTAAATAAATAAAAAAATATATATTTATACACTCATACACATATGCATGTATATACAAGTAGTATATACTTGTATACATGCACATACATGCACACATATATAATCAGGGTTGAACACACAATGCATCCACTAGTCTATGTCTTCACAGCCCATTATCCATGCCTGTCTTAAGGCATTCGTCTCAGTGAGGATGCTTTCAACTCAGATACCAGAAAATGCAATCCAAAATATATTAAGTGATAAAGGAATTTATTATTTCACTAATAAAAAGTCTGAAAGGCAACTAGTTCCTTGTTTGGTCAAGTCAAGTTCTACCATTCCATCAAAGACTTGCATTCCTTCCACCTTTCTGCTTTATCACTCTATCATTTCCCACCAGTTAAAATTTCCCGCAGCCACAACATGGCCTGCAGTTCCTGACATTGTTTCGCCATTCACACACCAATGTCTGAAGTAGAAAAAAATGGATTCTCTACCACTTACAATACAGCCCTTTTAAAGAACTGAATAAAATCAGTTACATTGAGGATAAACAGTGGACAAAATCTTTGCCCTAACAGCAAGGAATAAAAAAAAAAATAACTATGAGGTAGGTAAGAATGGTGCTGGCCACAGCCAGAGCCACCTTTTACCTTATGTCATTATTTGTTTACCTATTTTATCTTAGATAGTAAACTCCTTAACAGCAAGTCCTGTGTATTAAACATTTTTGTTATCTTGCTGCTTCTGATTTAGTGTTTTATGTTTAACATAGTATATTATTTTAATATTTTTAAATAAATAAAAGGTACTATTTTATATATTTTATATTTATATTATACTATTTATATATTTGTATATTATATAAACATAGACATGTATATAAAATGTATAATTTTAATGTTGAATGAGAAATAAATGCACAATACATGTAAACTAAATAAATAAATTTTGGGAGCTTCTCTTGGAAGGATAGGTAGGTTGTACATAGTGTGGGGGAATATTGAATAGCAGCCAACAGGTTTTAAGAATGCATTTGGTGGGCAAAGGGAGTTCTTGAAGGTTTGTGAGCAGATTAGGGTGATATGGGTCTATAACAGTTACTTCAAAGGGGCTTATAAAGCCCTTGAAATATGTGTAAACGTAAGTATGGGCATACTTCAGGGGAAAAAATCCAGAATTTTCATGATCTTCTCAAAGATTTCCATGAGTCAAAAGCCTGGCAGAGGGGGTGATAAATTAGAATGGAGAGAACGCTGCAGGCCAGAGGAGCTGGACGGGATCTTGGAAATCACATGCACAAACCTCTTCTGACTGGAACTCAGGAAAGTCAGGTTTCCATTTTAGGAACAAACGATGGAATAAAAAGACACATCAGTGGGACTTCTTCACCTTGTTTAATCTTCACATTCAGGAGCTTGCAGCGGTGAAACGGGTGAGTAATAATACCCCGCGCAAAGGAATGGACTTTCCTGTAATACTAGTTTTCCAAAGCCAGGCCCCAATTATCCACCCACATTTCCGGGAGAGAGCTCAGATTTTCATTTTATGGCGTGCCTACCTCTTATTCTGGTTTGTTCCTCTTCCTTCCCTCCAAAGTGACCCACTTGAGGGTGGGGACTTGGGTTAATGTTTTTCAAAGAAATTATCACAACTTCCTCTTGTGTACCAGCGAAGGGAAACACACCCATTTCTGTCCACTGTCTGAAGAACAAGAATTTCCAGTAAGCGTGTTTGTTTGTTTTTAATGTCATAATTTTATTACTAAAAAGAAACCTGCATCCTGCCCAAACTTCAGGCAAGAAATAGATGAAAACATAAATAGATAGACAGATAACATATCTTACACCAGCTCAACTAAGACTAAAAATAATCTCTTTAGGGGGCCTTGGATCCATGGGATTTTGTAGTGTCTTTGAATATAAAATAAATATATCATCTCTCTCTCTCCCCCCACCCTCTGCCCCTAACTTCAGGACCATAAGAACACAATGCGAACCTACATTTGAAGGGGCTCCCAAATGTGCAAATGTCACAAAAAGAGACCATGCCTCCATTCTGCTTATCTGCAAAGATTATGAGTCCAGCGCTAAGGAAAATTGCAAAGCAGGTGAAATTTTCTTTGGCATCTACCTTTCCTCTTTTCTGGCTATGATCTTACCCTAGAACGCCCATCTTTCTGTCATCTTCATTTCAGGATATTCAAATTATCTACAATTGCCCAGAGCTTCTAATTCCTGCCCACTCATTTATCTGGCCCATCAATGAATTCACCCAATTAACACCTATTTAGAACTTATTAAGTGTCAGGCATTGTATTGACTCATTGGGGTACCTATGACAGGTTCCTGTCCTTGAAAAGATAGAATTTATTTGTCTGGAGAGTCTGGGTTTCATTCTACATTTTGCTTCTTGACCTGGAATTACCTATAAGCTTTTTACATAGAAATTCTTTTCCAAAGGGTGGAGTTAGGAATAAGGGACAGCAGGTAATACTTAATATATCTTTAAAGTTCCACAGGTAATTTTGCCACATGGCAAGATAATGAGGTGGGAGTCACTGAAGAATTCTGGTCCTAGGAATTCTGAACACTTGCTCAGATTCCTTCTAGAAGGAAATCATGCTATTTTCCCAGCATGGTCCTCTCTTTTAAGTTCCTTAAATTTCATTTCTATGCAATTCATGAGTAACATTACTCTTGCCCAGTAAGTGAAATTGTAATATTTTTGCCCATAGGAAATAGAAATGTTTGAGTTGATTTTTCTCCCCTATATAAGTTGCTCTTTTTATCACACACCTATTGCCTTTAGTCCTCCATTAGCATTTAGTACTATAATTTAGTAACTCTCAAATATTGGTGTTCCTAAAACGTACTTTGGGTGCTCATAGCTATGCTATTTGGTTCCACACCCAGGATGTGTGATTTACTGGGTTTGAGATATGCTCAGGTATCCACATTTTTCTACTTTTTTATTATGAAGCTTTTCAAAACTACAAAAAAGCTGAATAAAATAGCACCAAGAATAATCCTATAGCTGCCATCTTAACAATCGTTGACATTTTGCCATATTCTCTTTCTCCAGTTTGTATGAATGTGTGTTTGTATACTCACTATATGTTGTTATATTGTTGAACATTTGAAAGTAAATCACAGATATCACAACACTTCTACCTTAAAACTGTAGCATGCATCTTCTAACAATGAGGATATTCTCCACATACTAAGAGTAACATCATCATTCTTTCTAAATAAAAAAGAACAATAATTCCAAAATACTATCTAGTTATTTGCATTTTAGTAGATACCTTCTGGAACTAATTCTGTCTCTCATCCTGGTGGGCTAATGGAGGAGATTCTTGGGTAGTGAGCAGGCCTTATGGGACAGCCCAAATAAGTCTTGAATTAGTTCTGGGTAGATTTCACAGATCTTGCCAGCCTGTCTATGCCACTTGACACAAAGTCTAAGAGAAGCCAGACAGGACATACAGCTCCTAGAATGCACTCCTACACACTGGTTTTAACTATAGGAAAGGTGAAATGGTTTTCCTGCCCTGGGAAACTTCAAAGAAAATCCACCTGCCCTCATTTGTACAATAGAAAGTTGATTGGCAAGTGTACAAAAAGGTATCTACAGCATTAACTACATACCTGGTTTAAGGGATAAGATTTGCCTCAGTGGAAATGATTGGTTGAATGATTCCCCTGCTGTGATTAAAGAGTTAAAATTGTGACCCAGAGTCATGCTTTAGGGGGATCTAAGGAACAGGGACCATGGGAATTGTAGTGTGACACTTCTGCACACTCTAATATTGTCTCCATAAAACAGCATCAGCGGCCTCTGCACCTGGTGTAATTTTAACATGCTCTTTTAATAGTTGCAGTGTGCCCATAAAAGACTTCATGACAGTTGGTGATTCCCAGGGCATTTAATGCATGGCAGCACAACTAGGATCAGTTTGCTCTAGAAAAAAAATCCAAGAATGCTATTTTTCACGAACCCAGGCCTGGGGATGATTCCTGGGGGCAGGATTTTCTAACCCTGTGGTTGACCCCAATTCATTGCCTACATGGTTCAGTAAGGTCTTATCACCAGGTTTCCTTCCCATGCTGCAAGAGTGGGATAGGAAAAGACGCAAGGAATAAGGAGGTTGCTTGCAAGAACAGGTATAAGATTTTTTGGTTTTGTAATGCAGTTACAGTGAAAGTTACTCATTGACTAAGACAGTACAGGACAAAGATAGCAGCAGAAGTGATATGTGTGTGTGTGTTGCACGCACATGAGCATGTCTATGAGTTTGGCTGCTATCCAAAGCAGCACAGGTATTAAACCCAAGATGTGGTCAGTGCATTCTAAATAGTTGGTCAGTCTTTCACCATTGCTTCCACTAAGTTATTTAATTTTGTGTTTGTTTGCACTCTGCTATTTTCCATCATGACACGCTGAGCTTGCATTGCCTATTCAATGTTCTCAGACACCTCTACTTGCTGTTGCAGCCATGTCAACCACATGTTTACCAACCATGACTAAGACTGCGGGGTACCAAAAGACGAAATATCAGGCAGCCTAATTTTCTTCATCTATTAGCTATAGATATCAAAGCAGGTTTGTTGAGTTAGCATATTTGGAAACCAACAAATATTAATTCTCCAAAGTGTTTTAGAGCCACAAGGTATAGCAGAAAGTACTAATTTTATTACCCCTGGCACCTGGGTTTTCCTTGAAGTACCCAGATTATTCTATTCCCCTAGTCAACATTATCTCCACGTGAGCCATGTGGGTTGTCTCGTTCAGTCTTTTCATATCCTTTCCTGGTGCTGAATACTTCTCTCTCCCCTCACTTCCTATGTTGTGGCTGAACAGAGATGGAAGCCATTGAATTTTTAATCTCAGCTTCCCCGCCTCCCCTTCAAAATCTCCCACTTGGTGACCCTCTGGCTCTTCTTTTGCTTCTGAATTTGAGAATTAACTGTTTCTTTTCCTACCAAAGATAGCCCTCCCATTTGGACTCTTGATTTTACTAGTCCTCCTGCTCCACACATTGAGTTCCCAATTTTAACTGGTCTTCCTTTTCTCTATTTTTATGGTTTTGTCTCAAGACAAACATAGGATTTCCCCATTTCTTTGTGATAGTTTCATTCTAATGAAATCTCTCAATGAAAATCTCACTCATTCTCCATGCCAACAGGTTGGCATCTTCAAAACTGCTTTATTTTTAATATGTTCTTTATATTGAATGAAGGAAGAGCTTTTTATTTTTCCAGACCTATTTTACTTCTTTCTTGGAACTCTGTTAATCCATTTACTTAAATTAAGCTGTTTTCTAAAAATAGTACTCAGAAAAATAGTTTTGGAAGGCACTTCTTCCTTTTTCTTTCTACCTCCATGCACATTCTCCAAAGGACGCAATATCAGGGTAAACTGCCCAAAGCATCACTTCCTCTTATGATGGAAGAGTCCATGTATGAAACTGCTGTCTCATTGCTGAATGTGGCAGCTACTTTATTGTGCCTTGGCACAGAAAGGAAGACCTCCTTCCTGATGAACATTGACTTTGTCCTGATCATAGGCGGCTTTCATGATCAAATGGGTTGTTAAAACCTAATCAGCCAAAGACTACCAGGGACTAGCCTGCGGCCTAACAAAATGAGGTTCGCTGCCTTGCAGGGAGGGAGGGCAATTTGGAGGAGTGTTTACACAAGTGGAGGAATAAGGCATCCTTTGTAAACTGGGCTTCCATTGAAGGGTTTTGACGATAATCTAAGGGAAGCAGAGATCAGTTTTGGATTGGTTGTTGTTTTGAGGTGGGATTAGGAAAAGAGGGAATTAACTAGGAATTGGATGCTGTCATGAGGTGAATGTGACAGAGAAATTCAGTATCCCTAGTAACAAATGAAAATAGCAAGTGGTCTGGGACAAAGACAAGGTCACTATGGTAATCTATAACTGCTGCATGACTTCGGCAGAAACAGTGAGTTTTATTAACTTTGCATCTGGTTTTATCTGTGTCTCTTCTCCCAGCCCAAGATTAAGGGCAGGGTGTCTTTCTCTTTTCAGTCCAAGTTGATGGTCATTCTTTCCATTTCAGATTTCAGCTCTTCAGGGTACTGGATTCTAAACTCACCTGATCGTTTACTAGGATACATTTCCTCACTGGCACTTAACCAACTAAGAATCTCAGGTTCACCTTGGTTTAAGCTAACAGAAATCTCTCGAGCAAACATCAAGCAACCATAAAAAGCTGATGCAAAGCCATGCGGCCTTCACTAACAGGTTCCAATTTAGGACATTAATAATTTTTCCAAACACCCACCACTGTGCTTTCTGATGACACCACTGCACACAGAATAGTCTTTGCAGATTAGAGTACCCCACTGCAGAAGCTTAATGGCTTCTCCTTGGAAATAGCATTCTATTTGAAGTTCATCATGGTTTGACTCTATTCTACCATTCCATTCTCTTATCTTCCATGTATTTAGCATTTGACCACACCAGATGGACTGTTGTAGTTCCATGTGGTCCATGCCATTGCTTATACTTCCCTCCATCCTTGAACAATCCTTTGTCACAATCTAAGTCCTGTTTTCACTTGCCTGATGCAAGAACTTTGCTCCATGAAGCCACTCCCGAATTACCCTTGACACTACTAGCTACTTTCTTAGCAACCCATAGCACTTAGCTAGCTTACAACTATTTAGCATTGCTTTTGTTCTGTTCTCTAAGCACACTGTGGTTTTTTAGTTATCCTTTGACTTTTTTTTAGAGTTATTTATTGTTTTTGACAGAGAGAGAGAGAGACAGACAGACAGAGACAGAGACAGAGACAGAGACAGAGACAGAGAGAGGCAGAGAGAAGGGGGGAGGGCCCAGAGCAGTCTCCATAGTTGTACATCATCAGTTTTTGATATAGTTTCATTCCACACAGGTTGGGGAGAGCGCAAAGGGCAGGAACCGGGCCAGGGGCCTCCTGCATGGGAAGCTCACCCTAGAGAGAACTGAACTGGGGGCCACATCCAGTTCAGCACATGGGTTCACAAGGATGGGGGCCTGGATTCGATCCTCAGACCCCAGGTCTGCAAAGTGAGCGCTTAACCCGCTGAGCCATCCTGACACCCACTAGAGTTATCCTTATATTTAAAAAAAAAAAAAAAGAAGTTTATTTTACCTACTCTCTGTTCTTAGGCCAAGTTCTTATTATTTATTTATTATTGTTAAAATCTATTGGGATGACATTGTTTGGTAAAAGTGACATAGGTTCCAGGTGTACAATTTTACATTACATTGTCTATGCATTGCATTATGTGCTCACCACCCAGAATCAGCTCTCTTTCCATCACCATGTATTTGATGCCCCCTCCCTACTCCCCCCTCCCTTTTCTCCCACCTACCTTCCCCTTTACCCTCAGGTAACCAACCACTAAACCATTGACTGTGTCCATGAGAGTTCTTAACTTGAAGTTCATGACTTCACTGTGGTTCTCTGGACATGAAGGAAGATGTGAAACTATATATAAATATATTTATGTAATTGGGTGTGCTTGTACTTTGTTAGGAAGAGGTTCCACAACTTTCATCCAAAAGAGGTTGAGAACAACTATTAGAATATTAGGCTGCTGTGGAATGGGCACTCTGCCAGCCAGACAGATGGGGGAGATGAGTATAAGCCACCAAGAAACCCTGAATGTGCATCAAATGTGGGTGCTTAGGGCATGGTACCCAGCTGGGCAGGAGGAGAGCACCATCCACCCAAAGCTGCCAAGGGCTATTATCCAGTGCTGATTAAACTCTGGACTGCATTTGCACGGACTTTTGGAAATGGCAGTAAAACACAGTCCTCCCCAGTCACAGCATAGAAGCACAGGAATTGGCTGAGCTCATCCATATAAATGCCCTGACTGTGCCTTTGTTCGGAAGCAAAATTGGCAATGGCAGCAATGCTACTTGTCCTTGTCTATTTTTTCAATTCCCAGATAAATATTAGTTTAATTGATAATTATGTTTCCATCCATCACAGGCACCACGAAGTAGACTAGAATTCTGGAGGGAAAAAAATAGTGCATGACATACATCTCTCTATCCTTACAGTAAAGAGAATAGCTCCCCAAAAGATTATATAATGCTGTATCTCCCTTACGCTCTCATTATGAGCAAGGTATCTAAGTATATGGGTTGTAATACAATATAGTCATATCTTTCATGAATGATAGAACTAGATCATTTGACCTTTAGAGGAAAGCCCATCATTACACTTGGTAACTGGCCATGCTAAAAAGGCTCAGGATTTTGAAAGTTTTTCCTGCCACTTCTCTTTTTTTCATGGCTTTTAAAGAATATTCACTGTGACATTGATTTGGCTGATAAGAGACAAGTTGATTCATGAAAAAAGTAAGTATGAAAAACATGTACACTTTCAATCGTCATGTACATTTATGTGCCTATCCACTAATTCTGATTTTAGCACTTGAGATATTTGCCTTAAATCATTTTGTCATAAGGGCACGCTAAGGGAGAGTACATTATTCAGTTATTTGGCTATCCCAGGTAAAATTCCACGTTTCCTCTTCCCCCAAAGTGACTCATTATCTGTATTATTTCTTTTCACACACATCAACTCAACAAAAATCCTACTACATAAAATGCACTGTGAAAATCAGGATAATTGTTCCAAAAGCAATTGTCATAGCCTTCCAATTAGCTATGCATGAACAGAGGAGCTTATTTTTTAATCTGAAAGGCAATAAAACTTACATAGAGTCAAATTAATCCATACCATTGAGTTCCTTTAGGGGTTAAAAGACAATATTCTAGGTAATTCTAAAACTCGAGTGTGCTTTAGAATTTCTTGGGAAGCTTTTAAAACTCGGATTGCTGGGTTTTATCCCTAAAGTACAGTATCTAATACAGGTCTGGGGTGGAGCTGGAGAACATGGAAGTTCTCACAAGTTTCCAGGTGATGTTCACACTGCTGGTGTGGGGACCACATTCTGATAACCACTGACTAGGTCTTTAAGGTCCCAAGATGTTTGTAGTCAATTCAGAAAATACAACATAACACATTTAAAATGACCTAGCAATACAAGGTAACATAAGTATCCAAAATAAGCTACAATGTGTGTAAGTGCAGAAGAACTAAGACTGGAGAGGTAGGTAGGGTGCAGTTTGTGAAATACTTTCAATGACACCCTGTAAAGAGTTGAGATTTTGTGGAGCAGATGATATTTTATCCACCCACACCTTATCTCCTCTTGTGGCATGCAGGCACAAAGATTTTAGCTCCAGATTATTGCAAACATTTTAATCTCCCCAAAGTTCTGTTCAGCGGAGGTGAGGGACAAGAGGGGAGGTTTTAATATATCACAGCTGTTTGATAACATACCAATTTAGACTGGGAGGTGGATTATTTGCAATGTTGAGTCAATTTATTTTTCAAAGGGGTCAGGATGGGAAGTCCAGTAACTTTTGGATGTTTTCTGATACACTAAGTAAAATGTGTTTATGAATTTAGGTTGCTGACAGAAATAGTAAAGTTCTTGGATGACTGGGGCAACTTTGACTTTTTGTCTCATAGAAAGGTCTGAAGTGGGGGAAGACCACGCACTATGGTCCGGTGCTTTTCAATCTCTAAGGTGCACAAGTAGGATCTTGTCCAAATGCAGAGTCTGACTCAGCAGCTCTGAGATGGTGCATTTCTAAGTTGCCGGAGGATGCGGATGCTTCGCACTGCACTTTGAGGGAAGGTACCACGAGCTAAGATAGAACTCCTGCGGGGGAAGAGAAGCGGGTTGATCGTTTCTCTTTAGAGGCTAAATGCAATCCTGAAAGAAAGGCCTCTCCTATACCCTGGGAACGGGGGGACGGTGAGCGTGTGGGCACAAACAGAAGGGCGCCCTGGGTGGAGCGGGGAGGGCGGAGGCGCCCAGGTGCGGCAGGTACGAGAGTTCCGGTGATGGCGGGGCGGCCGGGCACTCGGCCGGGCTCCGCGGCGCACCTTCCCGGCCCGCGGCCGCGGTTTGCCGTGTTTCGGCCCTCCGCGGCTTCCATCGCGGCTCCGGGGCGCGGCGCCGAGACGCCGCCTGCGGTCGCCGGGCACAGCGAGCGCGGCAGGCGGATGCCCACCCCGCCGGGCCTGGCGCTCAGGCTCCCGGAAGCGGAAAAGGAGAGCGGCCCGGCCGGGGCAACGGCGGCACTGGAGGCGGAGGGGGAAGGGCCCCTGGCGGCGGCGAGAGGAGAGTCAAGCCGGAGCCGGTGAGTGAGTGCCGGCGTGGGCCCCCCGCACGCAGCCGCCCCGCAGGCCCCCGTCCCCGCCCGCCTTGGGCGCTCTCACCTGGCCGCGCTCCCGGCGCGCGCCTGTCTGCCATCCCCGCACCTGCGGCCCCGCACCTGCCCCCGGCGCGCGCGGCATCCCGGGCTCAGGCGGTGCCCTGCTGGCTCTCGGCCTGGCCTGTGCCACGGAGCATCTTCAGCCGGAGCCGCGGCCGCACACCCGCTGCCCCTCCCATCAACTGTGGGTGGGTGGGGTGCGGCTCTAGTCTGGAGGATTTGGGTAGGTTTCTTTTCCTTCCTTTTAACTTATTAGAATCGATGAACCACTGTTTCCCTGTGTGCGCCCTGGGAGACCTGCGCAGGGACCTGGGATTTATACCACCACAGCCTTTCATTCATTTCCAGATCCCGGTGTGAGGCTGCGGAGGCTTAGCAGGAGGACGACTAGTTGACTCCTTCAGTGACCTTCTGCCTCCCGCCCTCAGCTCCAGGACTAGTTTTGAGAAAATGGCTTAGATACATGGGCAGCGGTGTGCACTTGTTACCACTCACTGTATCAGGTCGCTGGTTTCTGACTAGGAGAGTCCATTTAAAGTTGTGGTCTTCCTCAAGCTATATTTGGGTCACATTTTATGATCCTTTGTGCGTCAGTGGCGGATGTCTGTATCTCTAGGGCTGAGAGAGCCAGACCGGTTATTACTTGAAAATATTGCAGTAGAGCAGTTCATAAAAGGTACAAAAATCAAGGTCATTGCGGGCGGGTCATAAATCATAGTGTGAAGTTACAGTCTAAAATAAAGAGGACTAAGGATAATTAAGGGCACGTTAAAAAGATGTGTCAAATGGATCCTCATCTTAGTATGCTAATATGTAAACTTAAAAAAATTCACTACCTATCGTTCAGTCATCATCAGGTGATGTGCCGTCCCCGTGCTGGAGTGCTTTTGGTGTAATATCTTTTTAAATTTTTCCAAATATTTGGATTTTATTTCTTTTAAAGTTAAAAATCCAGGGAGGTGCTTTATTTTGCCTCAGTTGTGCCATGTCGTAATGGCAAAAATATTTTTTGAAGAAGACAGGTGAGAAATCAATCAGAAGAAAAAAACCAAATAAGATTCGGTGTTGCAGAAAAAAATCAAACTAGATTTTGCCCACACTACTGTTAGAGGCTAACTGTGAGGTCATGGGTAGGACAGTGGTCTGTGCTTTGTTGTTTTAACAATTAGGGAGTCAGGCTAAGATTTTTAAGGCTTCTTCCCTTTCCATGTTTTGGCCATATTTGACATATACTATGCTTGTAAATAATTTAAGACCCTTTAACATGTTAAAGGTACATTTAAAATAACTACTTGAAAAAGTATTAGTAAAATTGTATCAAAATACAAGTAGAAATGTGTAACTATACTTTTGGAGTAGTGTTTGGTGTAGTAATATTCCAGGATTCCTCATTTTGGCTGTAAAGTAACAGGATTATATTAGGTCTCTTCAAGCTGTTGTGATACCTGTTAAACTTAACATACTTTTTATAAGCTGTAGTGGAGTAAATGAAATAAAGCATATTTTAAAATAACTATGTTACATTGCCTATTTCTGGGATGTTTTATCTAATAATTAATACACATAACCATTGACTTACCCAGTAGGTTCTAAAACAAGAAGTAATCAGTGAATCATAACTTTTTTACTTATTTGCCCACTGCCTGATTTCTTTAATTCATAGAGACTGATTCAAAACTTGTTGAAAAGACCATGGATAAAATAATGCCATGTATTAATGAAGAAACAAATTGAGAAGTCTAGAAATGTCTCCATAGAGGTTTTTTCTGGAATTGTAATTGAGCATAAATCAATAAAACCTTTTTCAGCATAGAAGAGTGGTGGTAGTAGTATTGCCAGGCATAACAGGGAAGGCAGAGAAAGCTATTTTTATTACCAGAAAGTTGTTTCATAAGCTCAGTTTCACTTAAGTATAAGGAATGAAGACTTTTTATATTGCTTTAGTAAAATATGAAGAGTTCAAAGGCAACCTTTCAAATGTACTAAATATAAATGGCATTTAGCATCTAGTAGAATAATCAGTGCATAATACCTCTTATTAAAGTTGAATATGTTTGAACTATTTTGAATTGGTAAAAAATATTACTGAATGACAAAAATCAAAAAACACTAGTCTTTGTTATTGTCAAAGTAGTGAAATTTTGGTTAAGAGTAGTTGCTAAATTGAGTTAGCCCAGTTTAAAAACATCTTCATGGACTTGAAGTAGCATTGCTCACATTTTCAGTCTTCTTGGAGAACTAAGCACTTGAGTCAGAATTCCCTACTTTATGCATTCCTTATCAAGTTCTGAAACCAGGTCCTGAGTTTCTCCCATGCTTCGTTTCATAGCTCACCAGTTCTGCTTTTACTTGATAAAGATTTAGTTTACAGGCTTTAGTTCAGTCTCTGTATTTTAGATCACATCTCTATTTTTGATGGATTGCTTGAAGAGACCTGATGCCAACTTGTAGAGATACAACCTTCATACATGTTTATAGTATGATATTATCTGAAAAACCTACTGGTATACTATCTGAGGTTTCTCATCTCTGACAAGTAGTTCTCAGACTTAGTGTTGGAGAAAGAAGGTAGCTGGAGTATGTTAAATTGTATAACCAATTTAATGATGGGGACCTAGAGTCATGTTTTATGTTGGAGTTTGTAAGGCTAGAAGTATATAATAAAACTCATCTTTAAGTTTCCCTTCCTCTCCCCTCTCCCACTCCCCTTCAAAGTTATTTTTGGAGGTGCTTATCATTTGTCAGGCAATTTCTCATTTAAGCGTGACAGCAACCCTGTGAGTTAATATTTTTATAACCATTTTACAGATGGTTAAACTGATGCTTGAAAAGAAACTGAAGCTTGAAGAGCTAATAAGAGGCTGCATCATAATTTGAATGTGGTTCACTGAACACCTATGTGATATTTTAAAAATTGAACATCTTATTGACTAGTTATTAAGGACAACTGTAGCCTGATATTTTAGGTAGAATTACTTAACTTGACCAGATTTCAAAGTAGATAAAAGCAAAAGTTAAATAGCTATAAAAATATATAGTTGTAACTTTATGTTTTTCAGATTTGCAATAAGATGCAATTATAAGGTTTATATTTTATATATTCCTATATGGCAACCATTATCTTTTGGCTCTGTGGGAAAAATTTCTTTTTTGGTTTGCCCTATAAATTATTGATTGTATTCTTTTAGACTCATAGCAATGTTGAAAATATTTAATTATACTTTATAGTTAAAAAAAGTTGGGATGTTCTTTGTTATCCCAAAATTTCTTGGATTTTTAAGCTTAGCATTACCTTTATACCACATAGATGAAATTCGATTCCTCAGTGGTGTTGATATTGTTGAACCAGATGATATATTCGTCTCATTTTGGATGCTATGGCTGCAATGTAGCTGTAATAATGATAGATGTGAAGTGGGATTTTTCCTTGATTTCAAGCCAGTGAGTGACTGGTATTTGACTCATGGATGGTTGACCTGTGTTATTACCTAATACTATTACCAATAGAAACTGTTGTGCTGAATCATTAGGAAGCACTCTAGAGTCTTAGTCTTAGCAGTATTATTGACCTTGGCTATGTTTCAGAACATTTTGTTGTATCACATTTAATTCTGCTTGAGATTTTTTTTTGAAGAATAAGATTAATTCATTCATTTGCCATTAGAGTAGCAGTTCCTTTATTCTGTCATTCCATGTCTCTAAGACACAGAGGTGCAGACAAGAAAACCACTTTATTAGCTTAGTGGTTAGAATAGAAACAAGTTACATTTGACAATTCAACAATCATGGTCCATAGAAAAGTTGACCCTGGGAGAAGATATTATATTTTTAAAGTAAGTCTCTAAGGGGAATGGAAATATAATGATAATGATTTTGATGTATTTTCACATTCTAAGTATGTAATAGTTTCTCATTGCTATGGTAAGCGATATGCTTAACAAACTCATAACTTGTCCTATATTTCCTGTCTTGGAAAATGGCACCCTTTCTTTTACTACTTCCTTAAGCCAAAAACTTAGGAACCATCTTAGCATTTGTGCCTTTTCCTTCTATCTGTTCACCAACTCCTATGAGTTTTACTCATTAAGTTTTTAGTTGCCTTTTCCCAGCATTCCTCCTGTCTTTAGTGTTCCTTCTTCACCCTCTCCCTTCCCTGCTTCTCTTATAAAGTTACCACTTTTGGTGTACTTACCATGTGCCATCATTTCTCATCTGAGTGACTAGGAAGCTTAGCTTATCTTATTTCATGTAGTCAATCTTGGAGCTTTGTTCATCTACCCAAGTCTGTTCTTCAGAGTGTTGCTGATCTTCCCAAAATGCAAATTTCATCATGGCATTCTTCTGCCTAAAATCCTTCAATGGTTTCCCACTGTGTTCAGGGTGAAGTTCCAACTCTTTGGCATGGTTTAACAGTTTGCTTCACTCAGATCATTTGTGAGTCATGAAATAATATCAGATATATCACATGCAATCAGGGTAAATATTTCATTAGACTTTTTTAGTTATGTATTTCATACATATAAAATATATACTTATATGCTGCCCATATTTCTGTGTGTACTGGTAGCATTATGAAATATATTTCTTACAATTGATTGTGGTCAGACAGTTAGGCGTGTTTTAACCCCTTCTTCCATGTGCAATAACTCTAGTCATTTCAGTTTAATTGGATTTTCTTTTCCTGCTTTTGTACCTTTGCATATTCGCTCCCTTTGTCAGAACAGCTTCTGTCCTTCATCTCTCTAATCCACAGATTTCACTGTCATCGGAAATCTTTTCCTGAGAGCAATTTACCATAAGAAATACATTTTGTATTGCAACTTAGTGCACACATAGTGAAAAAAGTTCTGTGAAACAGTATCCTTCCTATGTGAGATGATTTCTTACCCCCTTGCCCTCTATTTTTACCTGGCCTTATGTGGTATTGATCTTGTCTGTTTACTAGTCTATCTCCACTGAGGATAGGGCCCCTCTTGTGTGTGTGTATACACACATACATACATACATATACATACACATATACTACATAGGAGGTATATAGTCAATAGATGTTGATTAAGTTAATGAAATATTGAACTGGTGTGTTTTTTGAACTTTTTAGAATATTGTATAAGCTGGAACTGTAGAAACTAACTTTTATGGTTGCCTCTCTTAATGGTTTTATTACAGGAAGATAATTTTTTTCCTTAAAACATTTAAAATAAAACTTGCTTCTATTTTAAACTCTTCATTTTTATCAATTGTGAATAGATACTTCCAGCCTCTCATAATGATAGCCATTGCATTGCATTTTGTAACGTCAGTGATCTCAGAATCGATTGTCATTTTATGATTTGTGGTCAGGAAGTTTGATGAAGCCCAAATGCTGGACACATAATGCTAATTTGATTTTATGGGAACTGAGTGGTTTCAGAAGAGAATTTTAATGTATAATGGTTATCAAATGCAGATTTTGGGTGGATGGGGTGTGATATAAAAGCAGAGAATCAGGTGCAATTGAATCATCTTATTTCTGATTTTCAAACTTTGTAATTGACATTTTCACAGCTGGAATATTTAGCATCTTAACAGTTTTTTAAATCTTTGTGAGAGATAATTGTTTGTTAAACCATTAATAGATTCTCATGGAGAACTGTTTATTGAGGACAGATCCATTTGTTGGAATGGAATGAAAAAAAAAAAGAATGAATCAAGATAAAACCTCTAAATGCAAGTACCAGAAAAATTGCAAAACATCACAGTGAATTTGCAAGTGGTAAGTCTGCATTTAATTTTACATTGGAATATGTTTCTGAATTATGTGGCATTATATCCTTAAAGTCTTACGTTGAGATGCATTTAATAATTGTTTGTTTGCCAAAAAATTTGTAGTAACTTTATGTTTCTTTAAAAATTTTCATATTAAATTTGACCTAAACATTTTCTTAAATAAGGCTTTTTCCCTAAAGAAAAATAGTCTGTCAGTAATAGAAGTTTCAGTAACATCTTTCTGGATTATAAATCTTGCATGGCTTTATAGCTGATGCTTCTGCACAGCATTTTAAGAATGTCAACTTTAAAAGCATTTAGTAGAAAGATAGTACATAGTGTGAAAGAGATGCTTAAATTAACCATTTTATTTATGAAGTTGTAGCATCTGATCAGACTCCATCGGCTGAAAAGCATTTAGAAGTATCAATACACATATGTTTATTAATAAACTTAGAAGAACACACAAATATATACATAAAATGTGAAAGCCTGTTTTCTCACTGCTCTTTCCTTCCTCATCCCATTGGTAACCACTGTTAACAGTGTAGTAGATGTGTTCTTTTTTGCACTTGTTTTCTATACATATATAGGAATTATACATATTTTTTCTAGCAAAAATATTATACAAATATTTCTTTAACTTGCTTTTCCCTTCAACATTTAATTATGAAACATTTTAACAGGAGAGGGTAAAGAATTATATAGTATAACATCTGATTTACTCATCACCTGCATTCACAACTAATATTTTACTGAACTTCATCACATGCTTATCAATCCCTCTGTCCACCTGTCAATCCATTTTTTTTTGTTTGTTTGTTTTGGATCCATTTCACAGTAAGTTGCTGATACCAACACAACCTCCCCTCCTCCCCAGTACTTCAGCATACATATCATTAACTAGAGTTCAGTGCTGCTTTACAGGGTTTTTTAAAAGGTAAATTTACATACCATGAAATGCACCAATCTTAAGTGTATGTTTGCTGGGTTTTGACAACTCATAACCTGTGTATCTCAAACTCGTATCAAGACAAAGATCTTTATCAGCACCACAGAAAGTTTCCTATGCATTTTCCTAGGCTGTCTTTCTACTGTTCTTCCATCAGGAAACCACTGTTAAGATTCCCCCCCCTCCCCCCCCAACCCTCCAACCATAGACTTTGCCTATTTCTCACTCAATACTGTGTGTGGGTAGCCATATGCAGATCTAGGTCTACCTCCTTTTTTCCTTCTTCTTTTTTTTAAGGTTGCAGTGGCATGGAAATAGTCTACACTATGAATGTGTTATAATTGATTTGGTCATTCTCCTCCCTCTACGTGAATATTTAGGTTGTGCCATATTTTTGTGATTATAAAAAGTGCAGTATAGAACAACAACAAAAACAACAACAAATATATATATAATTTCTAGTAATACCTACAAAATACTACTAGTGGTATTACTAGAAATAAAACCCCTGGGTCAAAAAGTTTGCCCTTTTAATAGATACTGCCAGATTGTCCTGCTAGGGATTGTGTTGGTCATGTGTGAGCGTGTCCTTTTGCTTCTGCCCACTCACCATTGGATTTTATCTGTCTTTCTAAAATTTTGTCAATAAAAAGGAGGAACAATATTCCTAGTTATTTCACATTTTCCTATCACTAGTTACTAGTCTTTGGGTTTTTTTCTTTTGTGAATTGATTCTCAGTGTTTTCATTTTATATACCTCATATCAGTCATATGTTACATTACTCTTTTTCCGGGCATGCTTTTCTTAAATTCGGTTTTGGTGTGTTTTGGGCTTCACAACTATTGCTTTATGTGGACAAATTTGGCTTATGGGTCTTCTTTGTGAAGACCTTCCTTATTCCAAGATTGTAAAATTACTTGCTATTTTCTTCTAGTTTAGCTTTTTATTTGGAATTTAGAAGAGAAAGAAAAAAAATCACTGTGAACTGGGGTGCCAGGAAAATTTTTATATGGAGAATACAATTTAATTTGACCTTAAAGTATGAGTTAAATTTAGAGTAAGCAAAATGGTAAGGACATTTCAGATTGGAGAAATGAAATATGAGAAGAAATCTGTTTTTCACATTCATGAATCAGTAATAAGGCCACTGGCTAAGGTAGAGAGTTTGATAAAACGGTAAAATTTTGACTAGATTTCTTGTAAATTATTTTGGCTAGCTTTTATCACTTTCTAAAGTCTGCATTCTGATGTTACAGTTTTCTGTCACTTTTTATAGTGATTTTCCTCTTCCTGAGGAAAATATGTGCTGAAATTTAGTTGCCTGAAAAAGCAGAAAAGAAAGGTGGTTTCCAATCATAATAGCTTGAACACTGTAAATATTAACATAGTCCAGTTTATTAGAGTTGAATTATAATTTCTTTTAAAAAAAGTTTGTGCTGTAGTAATTTACATGATTAATGAAGTTAGTCACAGCACTCAAGTATAGTTACCAGATAGCAATCTTAAAAAATGTTGAAGTACCAGTATGTCCACTAGTTACATCAAAGTTCAAGTTATGAGCTCACCATTTAATGTACAAATTAATATGTTGGAATCTTTAGGTAATGAAAGTATTTTAAAAATGCCACCCTTAAGACGGCGTAGCAGCATGTGTTCAATTCATTTGTTGCTCAAGATGTGTAATAGTTTCTGTTCAGCCATAAACCACGCCTGGTGGATATTAACTGAGTGGAGCGATCCTGCAACTCTACCAGTTACGTGTTTCTGGTTGTAATCTGATTTGGAGCTCTTGGGAGACTACTGTTTTCCTCTCTACAATCCAATTGTAAAGATTATGTGGCACTGATTTTCACTAATCAGGTATTTATAAAGCATATTCAACATCTTATTTGTTTACTGTTTTACTCTTTTTTTAACCTTTGTTCAGTTTTCTTTGGGATGCTTGTTCTTTTACAATTTGTTGTCTATCTATGTTTACATCCAGGAATAACAATTTTTAACTGTATTTTTCATTAACTACTATTTTCTTTTGTGAAGAATCAATTATAGTGATAAGAAAAGTTATTTATTCTCTGGTAGAAGAGAATAAAAATAGAATTAAAAGAATATATATTTGATAATTTTGCTACTTGCTTTGCTGGTTTGTTTGCTTTTCTGTTTCAAATACTAATAAATTTAGAAATAAGTAATGAAATTACTCTATTGCATATAATTATTGTAATTCATAGTCTGTTGTTTAGTCCTGAATGGAACTGAAACATTAAATGAAAGAAGGCACATGAAGTTAATATTGAACATGTTGAGAGACAGAGCCTTCTGTCATATCTATTAGCACTTGATCATTGGAAAGACTAAAAATAAACATTCTTTTCAATGTTTCTCTTTTTAGCTCTGTAGAGAGCTTGTCATTTGTATTTGAGCTGCTTTAGTTTTAAAAATAATGCCCAGCAAATTAAATAGCATGCTTTATCGTCTGTGACTTTCCTCACTTAAATGATACTGATAGGTCTTTTACTTTTTTAGTTAGAAGGGAATGAAATTCAACTTTTACTATTTTTAAAGATGTAGGCACTATTCATATTTTAGACATCATATGGAAGTATTGATTGATGATCTAGAAAAGATCATAACTGATTTTGAGTTGGGTTGGGTTGCATTTCAGTTCTCTTTTTTTTCTGCTGCCCCAATATTTGTAGGTTCTAGGGATGATAGCAAAGGAATTTATTTTTTTTTAATAATTTAATTCTTAATCTGTTTTTCTTTGTTATGGTTGCTTGATAGCTTTAAAGAACATTGGCAAGGTCTTGAAGAGATGGTACCCTGAGGTTCTTCAACTGATGATAAATTACTATTATTGGAATAAAATAATTTGGGATATAAACTGAAAAATTGGGAGTCATTTTTTACTCTTTCCTCTGTGACTCCTGATATCTAAGCAGTTAGTAAGACTTACTTCTTTAATTGTAACTATTTCTTCAGTTGTTCACTTCTCCAACACTTGTTTTGGCTTTTGTCCTCTCTTGGCCTCTGTCTTTAATTTTACCGTCCACACCAGAGCTTCAATAATTTATTTAAAGTATAAATTTTATTATGTTAAAACCTCCTGCTTTAATACCCTTCCAATGCCTAAGAATAAAGTCTCTGCATTCTAACATGTTATCTTTATGGCTTTCATGACATAACCCCTTCTTCCTTACCGTAACTCACTCTCCACTGAAAGCTTTGTGATTTATAATGGCCGTTTGTAATCCCTCCTACAGTTTTTATTCTTGTATACCTCCTGTTCTTCCTCTATTTGCTGAATTGCTGTCACTTTTCTTTGCTTGGATGACTTTTACTCTATTGTTTAAGTCTGAACTCTGGTTTTATCCACTACAGGAAGTCTTGCCCAGATTTAATAGTCCCCATCTTTTCTGCCACTAGTAACATCTTGTCCACATTTCTGGAACTTATCATACATACTATATTAAATCTATTTAATGATTCTTATCCCCACTAGACTGTTAGTTCCTTTGAGCAAAGACCATGTCTTATTCATCACTATTTATAGTGTATAGCTAGTGACTACTACATAGTGGAGGCTCAGTGAACATTTGTTGATCTGATCTCAACTCATTGCTCTAACAGTATATTCTTAGTGAAGCTATTGAGTAGGTGGTTCCTAGATACCAGTCAGCTGTATCATAGACAAATGGGGACGATTTTTAAATATTTTATTGCTTTCGAGCTTTACTCCATATAGAATTATGACTCAGTATTGTTTAAGCATTATAAGTTACATTTACTAGAGTATGGATTTTTTTATTACTTGTAAATTTATTAGGATGACATTGGTTAGTAAAATTATATAAGTTTCAAGTGTACAATTCTATAATACATCATCTGTATATTGCATTATGTGTGTACCACCCAAAGTCAGTTCACCTTCCATCACCATATATTTGACCCCCATTTCCCTCTTCTACCATGTTTCTTCCCCCTTACTTGTTGGTAGCCACTAACCTGTTCTCTGTATTTATGAGTTTTTGTTTCTTTGTCTTGTTTTCAGTTTTATATCTCACGTATGAGTGAAGACATATAGTTCTCAACTATGTCTGGCTTATTTCGCATAACATGATAATCTCTAGATCCATCTATGTTGTCATAAATGGCAGTATTTCATCTTTTCTTATGGCCGAGTAATATTCCATTGTATATATGTACCATATCTTCTTTATCCAGTTGTCTATTGAAGGGCAATCTGGTTGTATCCATGCCTTAGCCACCATGAATAATGCTGCAATGAATATAGAGGTACATGTATCTTTATAGATAATTATTTTTCAGATTTTTTAATAGATACCCAGAAGAGGGATTGCTGGGTCTTATGGTAACTATTCTTAATTTTTTGAGGAACCTCTGTATTGCCTTCCATAGTGGCTGTACCAATTTACATTTCTACCAGCAGTGTATGAGGGTTCCTTTTTCTCCACATCCTCTCCAACACTTATTATTCCTTGTCTTGTTGATTATAGGCATTCTAACAGGTGAGAGGTAATACCATATTGTGGTTTTGATTTGTATTTTCCTAATAACTAGTGATGCTGAGCACTTTTTAAAAATATATTTTTGGCTATTTCTATGTCTTCTTGGGAAAAGTGTTTGTTCAAAATGGACAGTCCTCTGTCCATTTTTAAATTGGATTGTTTGTTTTTTTCTTGTTAAGTTGTATGAGTTTTTTATGTATTTTGGATATTAGCACTTATCGGAGATGTTTGCAAATATTTTCTCCCATTCCGTTGGTTGCCTCTTTATGTTGTTGATGGGTTTTGTTTTTTTTTCTTTTCAAAAGCTTTTTAGTTTGATATAGTCCCATTCATTTATTTCTGCTTTTACTTCCCTTGACTTTGAGGTCAAGTTCATAAAATTTTCTCTCAACCCAAGGTCCATAAATTTAGTACCCATGCTTGCTTTTATGCAGTTTACTGTTTCCGGTCTTATATTTAGGTTTTTGATCCATTTTGTTTAATTTTGGTTTATGGTGATAGCAGTCTAGCTTCATTGCTTTACATGTGGCTTTGCAATGTTCCCAATACCATTTATTGAAGAGGCTTTCTTTTCTCCATTGTATGTTTTTAGCCCCTTTGTCGAAAATTATCTGCCCATTTATGTATGGGTTTATTTCTGGGTTCTCAGTTATATTTTATTGGTCTATGTCAGTTTTTGTGCCAATACCTTGCTGTTTGGATTATTGTTGCTTTGTAGTATAAATTGAAATCAAGGAGTGTGATACCTCTAACCTTGTTCTTTTCTCCTAGTATTGCTTTGGCTATTTCGGTGTGTGTGTGTGATTCCATGAAATTTGGATGATTTTTTTTGTTCTGTTTCTTGATTGAGATTATATTAAACCTATATATTGCTTTAAGTACTCTGACCATTTTAAGAATGTTGATTCTTCCAGTCCATTAATATGAAATATCTTTCCATTTCTTTTGTTTCTTCAATTTCTTTTTTTAAGAATGTCTTAACAGTTTTAAGTGTTAAGATCCTTCACATCCTTTGTTTCTTCCTAGGTGTTTTATTCTTTTTGTTACAGGTTGCGAAAAAAATTGTTTTTCTTATTTCTTTTTCTGAAATATCATTCTTAGTATACAGGAATGCAATGAATTTTTGTACATTGATCTTGTATTCAGTAACTTTTCTGTATTTGTTTATTGTTCTTAATAGGTTTTCTTTTGTGTAGTATTTAGGTCTTTTTATATAAAGAATCATGTCATCTGCAAAAAATGACAATTTAACTTTTTCATTTCCAATTTAGATGTCTTTTATCCTTTTCTTGCCTGATTGCTCTGGCTAGAACTACCTATATACTATGTTGAATAACAGTGATGGCAGTGGACATCCTCTTCTTGTTCCTGATCTTAGAGGAAAAGTTTTCAGTTTTCACCATTCAGTATGATATTAGCTGAGGGTTTGTCATATATGTCCTTTATTATGTTGAGGTACTTTCCTTCTGTACCCATTTTATTAAGTATTTTGATCATAAATGGATGGTGTATCTTGTCAAATGCTTTTTCTGCCTCTATTGATATAATCATATGATTTTTATCCTTTATCTTGTTTATGTGGTGCATCACATTGATTGATTTGCATATGTTGAAATATCCTTGTGCCCCTAGAATGAACCCCACTTAATTGTGATGTATAACCTTTTTAGTGTATTGTCATATTTGACTTGATGGTGTTTTGTTTAGGACTTTTACATCTGTATTTATCAGAGATAGTGGTCTATTATCTTCTTTTTTTGTGTTATCCTTACCAGGTTTTGGTATCAGGGTAATGTTCTCATTAAATGAGTTAGGAAGTATTGCTTTTTCTTCAGTTTTTTAGAGTAGTTTGAGGAGGACAAATATTAAATCAACATTGAATGTGCTAGAATTTGTTAGTGAAGCCATTTGGTCCTGAACTTCTGCTTTTGGGGAGGTTTTAGATGACTGTTTCAATTTCCTTATTGTTGATTTGTCTATTTATATTTCCTTGTTATTTGTGATTCAGTCCAGAAGGTTTTATATTTCAAAGAATTTGTCTATTTCCTCTAGGTGATTGAATTTGGTGGCATATAGCCCTTTATAATATTCTTGTATGATCCTTTGCATTTCTGTGGTATCAGTTGTAACTTCTTCACTTTAATTCCTGATTTTTTTTTAAAGATTTATTTTATTGTTTTTGGCAGAGACAGACAGACAGAGACAGAGAGACAGAGAGAAGGGAGAGAGCCCAGAGCAATCTCCATAGTTGTACATCATCAGTTTTCGACATGGTTTCATTTCAGACAGGTGGGTGGGGGGCCTTGCAGGGTGGGAATTGGGCTGGGGACCTCCTGCATGGGAGGCATGCCCCCTCAAGCCGGGGGCTGAACCACGGCCTTCCACATGTGGCCTTCCACATGGGAAGCCCACCCTGGTGAGAAACAGGGGGTACACCCCAGTTCAGCATATGTGTTCGTACTGGCTGGGGCCATGATTTGATCCTCGTTCCCTGGGGCTGCAAAGCGAGCGCCTCACCTGCTGAGCCATCCCGGCTTCTCCCCATTCCTGATTTTATTTGTGTTTTTTTCTTTTTTTTCTTAGTAAGTATAGCCAGGGGGTTGTTAATTTTATTACAGTTTCCAAAGAACCAGCCTTTTTTTGCATTAATTTTTTCTATTGTCTTATATTCTCGATTCTATTTAATTCTGCTCTTTATTATTTTCTTCCTTCTGCTGACTTTGGGTTTCTTTTGTTCTTTTTCTAGTTCTTTAAGATGTAATGTTAGGTTGTTTATTTGGGATTTTTTCTGCTTCTTGTCACTTGAATTAGCTGCACTATACACCTGCCCCTCAGGAACTGTGTCTTCTGTTCTCAGGGCTGTAGATATTATGCTCTTTAATCTGACACTGCTACAGTATTTTTCCCCCTAGGGCTTGATGCTAACACTGGGAAGGTGAGGGCTATTAAACCGCAGTTGTGACACTTCTATATTTGGTCTTTGCCTCAAAGTCTCTGACCCATTACCGGGTTCAGCCATATTATATGCTGATTCCTCATACAGAATTGCTCAAACCACAGAGAATGCACCTGCAGTTTGATTCCCCCTCTCCTGGGACCACATTGAGCTCTGGGCTGTGTCTGTGTCCCCATCTCTGCATGCTCCCTTCCCTCTTCCCCTGTTTGTCCCAATTTTCCCACCTTCAGAGGTTTCGATGAGTGAATCTCTCAGATGTATTTGTGTGTTGCGTAGGGAATCCTTTGTTGAGTTATAGTTGTTCATCTTGTTTAATGTCAAGGGGAGTTTTTAAGCAGTGCCCCTCATGCTGCCATGTTTCTGACATCACTCTCAGTGTGACTATCCCTTTCCAGTTAATAAACATCCCTCCCATCACAAGATTACTATTAATTAGACTTGAATGCCCATCAGTTAGTCTTATAATGAAAACTACTAAAAATTACATATCTATCTATCATCTGTTTATCTATCATCTTTTGGAGGGATAGGTGCATTCATTTATCTTGGGTTTACACATAGCATTGCTAGGTTAAGAGCAGACTTGTGTTTAACTTCAAAAAGTGGTGACAATTTATATTCTGTGATAGAAACTCATAATGAAAATGGAATTTAAATTATTTGAAGCTTATGGTGAAACTTGATTATCTTGAAACTTCTTTTCGTTTTCCTAAGAGTTTGATTTTGTTGAAAATATGCAAAGAAAAATCAAGTGTTCTTTTATAGTTGCCAGTAATGTAGTTTTGTTTTAGTCAAATAATTTTTTTTTTTATGTAAGTCACTTTTTTCTTTTTTCTCTCTCCATAGGATCATCTTTCCTTGTGGGTTGGCAGGCAGTTAGTTGTAGGACTGCAAAATGGGTCTCCGGATTCACTTTGTTGTTGACCCACATGGTTGGTGCTGCATGGGTTTGATTGTCTTTGTCTGGTTATACAATATTGTTATAATTCCCAAAATTGTCCTCTTTCCTCACTATGAAGAAGGCCATATTCCAGGCATATTAATAATAAGTAAGTTTCTAGATCTTTATTTCTTTATATAATTAAAGATTTTCCTCATTGCATGTGTTTTGGGAGTATAGTGCTATTATGATGACCTTTCTTTTAATATTAATATTAATACTAAGTTATTTACTAAAATATGGAAGTTTTAGAAAATAATGATCTTTATATATGTTTTGCCAGGGCTAGATACATGTGGTATCTTCATATTTAACTATTATATAATAATTTTGTGTGTGTTTGTGTGTATTTTTAATGTTTCTGTTATGTACTTATTGCAAATGTAGGAGTTTTAAGAATGATGATTGTATCCGTTACTGAGAAATGAGATTTTCATGATATGGATATTATTGATTATGATGTTGACAATAACACTTTGAACATCTGGATAATTATTTTTTGCTATAGTTTTTTGGTGATGGCTTGCATATGATTAAAAAAGTAAGTTTGAAATGACATACTTTACATGTGCATGGCATTTACAGTTGCCATGTACATAATGATGTCAGTTTAACCTCATAAGAGCTGTGGGAAATATAATTTCTGTTTTACAATGATAAAGCTGACCATGCACTATGCATTCTTCAATCCTGGAGTTAGCACTTAAAACTAAGTTTCCTCTTACATATATGCAGTACCTTCTTTCCCCTGCAACAAAATGCCTATTTCTTATTCATTAACAAGGTGGCATTATGATGAATGAATCTATTTTCTCTTACTGGATTTTGTTTTAGTTTTTCATTTTAAAACATTAAAAAATGTTTCCAGATATTTTATTTTCAAATTAAATATAATAAGACTGATTGAAAGGAGCAATTGGACATCACATCACTACCTCAAAGTGCTTTTGAAGGTAGCCAATTAGAGTTAATGAAAATTTAACTGTCTAATAGGTTTAAAAATGCTGCTTTGATTCTTTCAAATATGGTACATGTAACGATTAAAAGGGAACTCATTCATTTGTACCATTATTCATAGGGAATCTCTCTGTTAATAAAAAATCTGATTTATAACAAGTTTATCAGTTATTATGCAAAATAAGATTTAAGAGTGATATGTTTAACGTCATCCTCTTGGCAGTATATGATGAATGAAATGAATTAATCATTTAATTTTCTCATCTTACCTCTTGAAAATTAATTATCTTGATGGCATTAATTAAAATGTACATTTAAATTTTTAATATGCTTGTTGATAAAATGTTTTCAAAGGTAATGACTAATTTTATTTATTTATTTATTTCAAAGTATTCTACGGCATTGCCATATTTTGTCTGGTTGCCTTAGTAAGGGCCTCGATAACTGATCCAGGAAGACTCCCCGAGAACCCTAAGATTCCACATGGAGGTATGGTACGCTCAGATTTATTAGTTTTATTATGCCACTATTATTACTATCTTTCTTAGTTATACTTTATTACCTTTTAGTTGTGTATGACATCTAATAGAACTTCTAAGATTTTTCTCAAATGTTTTTCTTTGCAAACTTCTCTATTTAAAATAGCAGTTCCCAGCTGACTCCTCATATTCCCCACCCCCTAGCTGTTTTTTTCAGTTTACTTGTGTATCTGTTGGTCTCTCGTTCCACTATAGATCTTTATAACCACTCTGAGGGTATAGATTTGTTTTCTTCATTTGCCAGTGCTATGTCTTTAGGGCCTGAAACAGTGTCTGTCACTTAGTTGATGCTGGATAAATATTTGTTGGATTATATATAATTATCAGATAAATTATATTTTTATTTAATAAAGGAATTATTTATGGTGCCGTTTGCCTCATGATATAATAAATATACTATTGCTTATAGTATATTATGCAGTATTTGATATATTGACTATGTTTCTCTAGGTTCTCACAATTTAGTGAAAAATTTGAAAGCATTTTATTCTAGTTTTAATTCAAGGTAATTTCTTGAATTACCTTATTGCATAGTAACTATTCACATCACAAAAATGAATTGAAAATGTATTGCTTTTTAAATTACATACCGATATTTATCTTCTTTTCTGAGTGTCACTTTTTGATCATTTCTTTGTAAGCTCTGAGAATTCTGTATTTTCTTCTATTAAGAAATTCATACATCTTTGCTGTACATTATAGAACCAGAATACTTTTTATAGTAATTCAGTGGTTTCTAAACTTACTGCACATCATAATCACCTGAGGAGCTGATATCTCTCCAGAGTCCAGATTACATTTCATATTAATTAAATCACATTTTGCGTGGTGGGAACCAGGTATCAATTAGTATTTTTCAAAGATTTCAGTTGATTCAGTGTGTAGCAAGGTTTGGGAACCATTATTTCTTCCAAAATTAGATTAAGGGGCACAATAGAGAGCCTCCCTTGAGTTTCTGATTATTGTTCTTTGAGACCCATTTAGGGACTTGCTTGGCCTTGCTAGTATAATGATTAAATAGGAATGATGTGACACTGATGTTTACATAGCTATAAAAGTTTCTGAAAGCTATGTTGAGTGTTTAGTTTTTATTTAACTTATAGAAACAGTATCATGGTCACTTAGCAGTTAGTATGTGTGTGCATGTGTGCATGTGCATGCACTCACTCGTGTTTGGGCGGGGAGGATAGCACTCAGTGATTTGTATAAAAATCTCTCTTCTCAACTAGCCTAAACCAAAGGCTGTAAAACAAGCTTGTTCAACCTGTGGCCCAGTACTGCTTGGAATGTGACCCCACACAATTTTTTAAACTGTTTTAAAACATTATGAGACTTTTTATTTTATTATTTTATTTAGCTCATCAGCTGTCATTAGTGTTAGTGTAATTTATGTGTAGCCCAAGACAATTTTCCTTCCAGCATGGCCCAGGAAAGCCTTTGGATACCCCTGCTCTAAAATATATATATTGTCTATGTCAACTCTAAAACCCATTTCTGATGAAATCTTTAATTTGTAGTGGTTAAACACTCGATGCCTGCATGTGTCAGATACTGCAAATCAGTGAATGGGAGCCTGGTAGGAAATATATATATTTTTAGAGATATTGTGTCTTAAAGATTTATTTATTTTTTATTGTTTTTAACAGAGAGAGACAGAGAGAGAGAGAGAGAGAGAGAGAGAGAGGGATAGAGAGATACAGAGACAGAGAAAAGGGGGAGGGCCCAGAACAGTCTCCATAGTTGCACATCATTGGTTTTTCCACATGGTTTTATTCCATAGGTGGGCAGGGGGTTGCACAGGGCAGGAAATGGGCCGGGGTCTCACCCCAGAGAGAACTGAACTGGGGGCACTCCCCAGTTCAGCATATGGATCCGCACGGGCCGGGGCCGGGGCCTGGGCTGGGATTCGATCCTTGGTCCCTGGGGCTGCAAAGTGAGCGCTTAACTCACTGAGTCATACCAGCTTGGTAGGAAATATTTCATATTGAAAGTCTCATATCTTATCTAAAGGGAGTGGATACTATTCAGCTACAGTGAAATTGTCATGTAGGGCTGGTATTCTTAGATCTTACAATTTTAAAAGAGATAATGGGATATCTCAATTTTTATGAGAAATTTTATGATTTAAAAAGAATATTGACAGTTAATTCAAAAATTTAAAAGCATTGTTTTTAA
Organism: Craseonycteris thonglongyai; assembly: GCA_004027555.1. Taxonomy (NCBI): domain Eukaryota; kingdom Metazoa; phylum Chordata; class Mammalia; order Chiroptera; family Craseonycteridae; genus Craseonycteris; species Craseonycteris thonglongyai. The sequence continues at coordinate 44,345 of PVKE010007501.1, forward strand.
ATGAGTATGAAACAGATTGTATCTGTGGGCCCAATTGAATCCACATGAAGCTACTGTTATCTTTAGCTTGTAGACTGTAGTAATGGAGGTCACCATCTTACTATTTAGATGTCTGCGTTGTATCAAGGTCTCAGATGACATTGGCATATTTTTCTTCACTGGGCCCATAAGACTTTACTTTTACCCAGTTGAAAAATAATTCATTCATTTATCATATTTTAGTGTTTTCTTGGTATCTCATTGAGAAGCATGGATTATCCTTTGTAGGTCACATAGGAGTTTATTATAAACCTTTCATGAGGCCCAGATCCTTGTCTCCACTAGTTTTTCCATAGTTCTATATATACAGATTAATACTTTTAGCTCTTTATTCACTGCTGTTTTGATTCTGGGAAAAATTTGAACTCATCGTACTTGTATGTTTTTAGTGCTGGTAACCTGATTATCTCGTAAATATGATTTGAATTAGTAAAAATATATATAAAACTTTAACAGTAGAAAAATAATATAGCATGACTAAAAAGTCGAGGCTACAGAATAGTGACATTTATTTAGCATTGTTTTTAGGTTGAGCAATTTGATGGTTGAATTCTTTGGAAAAGGAAATTTAAACCCTAATAGTTTTATGATTTTAATCATTTAAAAAATATTACTCTGAAATATTTTACATTCCTGTTTTTTTTTTAAACAGAATAAATTTAGTATCTATGTGACCCACCAGAGATGAGACAATTTGAATATAAGAGGGTGTTTCGTTTTCCCATGCAACAATCCCTAGAATTTGATTTTATAAACTTTTGGGCACATAGATTAAATAGTCAAATTAAATCAGTAATGTCTATTTATGGGATGCCGGGATAGCTCAGCAAGTTGAACACTTGCCTTGCAACCATGAAGTCGGGGGATTGAATCCTGACCTGGTCTCGACCCATGCAAATCCACTAGCTGAACTGTGGCACATCTGGTGAGTGCTGGGATGACAGTGAAGGTTCTCGCCCCCATGGGGGAGGTCCCCAGTTTGGTTCCTGCCCTGCGTGATTCCACATCCACTTGCGTGGAATGAAACTATGTCACAACTAATGATGTATAACTATGAAGACTGCTCTGGGACCCCTACCCCCATCTTCTCTCAAATCAATAAAGTATTTTAATAAGGCTGTATTATCTAAATTATTCACATATATATTTGAAATATAGAAATACTACTTTGTTACTTTCAAATCTTATGAAATAAATTTATTCAATCTCTTAACTTTTTTACACTTAATCTTAGCCAAAAGGCCGAGAAGCGATCTCTTAACTTTTTAAAACAGCTTTATTAAGTATAATTCACATGCCATATAATTCACCTACTTAAACTGTACACTTGATGGTTTTTAGTATGTTCACAGAGTTGTACAAGCATCCCACAATGAGAACATTTTTATCATCAAGCTCTTTAACTGGTATGTTTGGCTGCATTGTTTTTGTCATCACTAGAGCCACTTTTTGCTGTACTATTGCAGAGCAAAATCTTCTGTGTTTAAAAATACAACATGTTTTAACTTAGTTTATGCTCTCCCTTGAGATTTTAACCCAAGCTATAGGGATGCATGCGTTGTTAATGCTCAGGGTCTTGTATTCATTTATAGTTTTGCTTTTTCCCCTTCCTCTTACATTGCATATTCAAGGTGGTCTGTAGGAGACTTATTGACATTTACTCCTACACTGGCAACCAACTGTGTCAGGGAACCTCTGTTAAAACTCAAACCTTGTATTGATTTTAGTAGTTTCAAGTTATATTTTCCCCAGAACTTTACTTTGGGATTTTAAATGCAGTTATTGAGAGAATGCCTCCAAATATGCAAGTCTTTTATTATAAAAGACTCAACTAGAAGGTGATCCCTTCCTTTCTGAGGGATAAACGTAACAAAACCTTGCTTTATATTCACTCATGCACATACAGCTTTAATAAGGATACATGTTGAACAATGATGTTGTTTACTTTCATTACACAGCCTAAGTCATTTATGGAGTTTGTGGGTTTTTTTTTCATTGATTTTTCCCTTCCTTTAAATATATATCTGTTATTTATTTTTCTATACCATGAATCAGCAATTGGATTATTTCTCCCATAGCTTTTTCTTTATTAGATGGCTAATACAAACAAAGTCTTGTAGGTGTTTATCAGACATCAGAATTTATCAGTCACCCATGTCCTATTTGGACATGAATAAGCCCTGCAGACGGAAAGGGAGAAGACTAAGAAATGGTTTATGGATATGTAGGGTAGGTTAAGAGGGATGGATTTTTCTCTTGTTATATAAGCAAAGATATAGATGGTGCTTTAATTAAATTTCTAGATTTTTTTTTTCTTTGTTTTCTAAACACAGATGTATGTGTGTGTATTCTCATGCATGTGCATGAAATGAGTTTTCATAGGTATTTCTCATTTTAGATACTTGTATAGTATCTTAAATTTAGCCAAAGGAATGGCTTGGCTCTTTGTTGAAACAAATTTATGGTCCAGATCATAGATCAAAAAACTTTTTTTTTATTGTAAGGACCTGATAATAAATATTTTTCTCTTTGTGGACTATATGGTTTCCATCACAACTCCTCTCAGCTCTGCCATTATAGCACAAAAGCAGCCATAGTCAATAGGTAAATGAATGGCATAGCTGTGTTTAAATAAAACTTTATTTGAATTTCATGATTTTTACATGCTACAAATTATTATTTCAGTCATTTAAAATTGTCAAAACCACTCTTAGCTTATGGGTCACACTAAAACAGGTGGCGGCCAGTATTTGCCTGCAGATGTAGTTTACCAAACTGAAAATTATAGGCTTTCTCTGACTCATTTCTATAATTTTACAGAGAATTATAGACTTTCTCAGACTATAGCCAAATGTTGTCTTTTCTTCTTAGGATATAACATTTTAATTCTGAAAGAGAAGAATTCTATTCTCTAGAAGATTATGCTAAAATTGCCAATAATAAATGTACCATATGTATGTTTTAAGGGACTGGCTTAAGAACATAAAGTTGTTTGTTTGTTTATTTATTTATTTATTTTTGAGAGAGAGAGAGAGATACAGAGAGAGAACTGAACTGGGGGAGCTCCCAGTTCAGCACATGGTTCCGCATGGGCCGGGGCCGGGATTCGATCCTCGGTCCCCGGTGTTGCAAAGTGAGCACTCAACCCACTGAGCCATCCCGGCTTCCCCAAGAACATAAAGTTGTAATGTTGTCTTGTAATAAAAATTTGCCCATTGAGGAGAATTTCCTTTTTGACTGTATTTTTTGAAGTATGTGAATGAATTAAAAATTTGATCATTGGGATGTTTGGAAGCATCTAGTTAAGTGGGAAAAAAAGTGATATGCTTGTGATATTGTATTGTGCTACATAAGAAATATGTTTCCATTTCACTTACAGTTCAATAATAGTTTAGCTGTATCTAAATTAAGCTTTAATATTGTTGCTCTCTTACATGTTTTTATTAAAATAAGAAATGAAGGAGGATTTTATTTTAAAATGAGATTTTAAATGTAAAATATCTGAACATTCTGTGGCTGTGGAGACTGCTCTGGGCCTTCCTCCTTCTCTCTGTCTCTTTCTGTCTGTCTGTCTCTCTTTGTGAAAAAACAATAAAAATAAATCTTAAAAATAAATAAATAAATCTCAATATTCATATTATTGGAACAATTTAATACAGATTTCACTTACACTTTATTGATTTTTTCAGAGACATCTATAGCAAAATGTTTTTTTTAACACTTACTGTATGAAATTCCAATATATTTATTTCACTCCTGGCCATTAAACTAAAACAATGAGTTGAAATAGTGTATCTTTTTAGAAAATTGAACATTACCAGTTATTATCTTCTTTTACTTATGTTTAGAATCTTCCATTTAAGAAAAATATAAACTTTTCAACATTAGCAGGCATTTAGTAACTACCTATTGTACAGTAGGGTCACATTTTGCATATACTAATACTCTGAATGTGGAGTTAGATTAATTTTATATTCTTTTTTTTTTTAAAGATTTATTGTTTTTGACAGAGAGAGAGAGAGAGAGGGAGAGATACAGAGTCAGAGACAGAGAGAAGGGGGAGGGCCCAAAACAGTCTCCATAGCTGCACATCATTGGTTTCTTTCACATAGTTTCATTCCACAGGTGAGCGGGGCTGCACAGGGCAGGAACTGGGCCGGGGTCTCATCCTGGTGAGAACCGAACTGGGGGCACTCCCCAGTTCAGCATATGGTTCCGCACGGGCCGGGGCTGGGATTCGATCCTCGGTCCTCATGGCTGCAAAGTGAGCGCCCAACCCACTGAGCCATCCCGGCTTCCCCTAATTTTATATTCTTTTAATGAGGTTAGGGTATAGTTTAAAAATAAGTGACAGAAGGTTTAATTTTGTAAAAGTAAATTTATTGAAACAAATATTAAAATACATTCTGTATAATAAAGCAGTTGTCGTGTCTTGGTAGATGACTTTCCTGTATAGGTTTTATGGATCTGATAATGAAAACAATGACTGTACTCTTCATTTCTGTAAGCTTTATGTTTTTAGCACAAAACTTATTTTTGTGCTTTTTCATTGCAGGCTAGAGCAAATTGCTCTTGATGGTAGCAGAGAGTTTTGTAAAGAATCTTATTTCCATTAAAAAGTAATTCTCATGTAATGTCTTCATTTCTGAATCTATTCTACTGCACCCAAAACCCATTTCAAATTCTTCCATAAAATTCTCAAATGAATTCACTGATATTAAAAAATGAAATGTTTTTTGGTCCAGGGCGTAGTTGGGTGTGGTGGAATGCCATGTCTTTCTCTGATGAGTTTATAGGATTAATTTTTGACTTACTAATTTATGAACACAGGACTCAGCATTATTCTTTCTGTAGAGCCTTAAGATAATGAAATTTTCAGACATTAAGTAATATTTTGATTTAGTATAATTGGTTTTATGTAGGTTTTTGTTATTAAATTTTACTTATAGCAATATGTTTAAAACCCAAATACATTGTTTTCCATCTCTTAGTTTGACTATTAATAGTATCTTATTTTTATAGTATTTAAAATTAGAAACAAAAAATCAGACATAACGTAGAAAAGAGTAGCAATGTTTATGGCAAACACATTAATACTGGAGACTTAGAAGAAAAATTTCATATATATAAGACTTCCTGCAAAGTCTCCTAAACAGTTGTTGCTAAATTTCACCATTATTCATTTGTCTTCTATTAAATGGATTTTTAAATTCTTTCTTTAGAAAGGGAGTTCTGGGAATTATGTAACAAGTGTAATTTGTTGAGACCAAAGCGTTCCCATCACTGCAGCCGCTGTGGCCACTGTGTTAGGAGAATGGATCATCACTGTCCATGGTAAGAAATGAATAATTCACTTTGAGAAAGAAAAAACTAGTAAATAAAGCTTAGTGCTTAACAGATTTAAACAAAAATTATATTAAGGTTAAATAGTTAAAAAAAAATCTTTTAATAGGGATATAGTTTTGATCATATGGTTCTATGAACTCTCAAGGTCATTTTTCCACACAGATCCTATCTTTTCTAACAAGGAGATACTTGAGTAGAAAATTAAGAATTAATATGAACCCAAAGATACAGAAGAACTAAGGTGATTACATTAAATGAGGCAATATATATAAAGCATTTTGTACAGTGTCTGACACTTGGGAAGTACTGAATTAGTAGTTGTTTCGAAGTGTAATAAACCATATACGTCCTATTGTTTGTATTTCCCTTCCCATTTGTTTAAAGACTACCTCATTTCTCCCCCATAATACTTTGTCAGTATTATATATTGAATATAAGTGTTAACATTGCATACATGCTGGGTTAGCATAAGGGGTAACTACTTGATTCTGCTAAGCTGCCAACATTTTTGGTCAATAGGGGGCTCTCTTGTAATATTTAAAGAAAATGTTTAGTTGAGAAATAGAATTTTTTAAAACAAATGCTGTGAGAATTCTGCATTGTATCTCACTTTAAAGTTGTCACAAAAGTCTGTGAACAAGATATTGTATTTAATTCTGTTTTTCCGGCATGAGATCTCTATAAATACCCCGGTATTTAAACTGGTCTATTGTAGCACTTTATAAATATATGTATATACATATATGTGTGTGTGTGTGTGTGTG